>LBNU01022316.1:170763-193800 GCA_014162995.1 Artemisia annua
TAGCAAAGCTGAAACATAGTTTAAACATGATGTCGATTTGGTAAGAATCTTCTGTGGCAGTCATATTTTTACAACTTGTGAAAACTTTTTGGGCCGAAGCCCAGTAAATAAAAAGGACCTCAGTCCAAATTAAATGGTTTCAAAAGTGTTTCATCCTTGGGCCTCAAGCCCAGTCCATTATGAGTATGTTGTATTACTGTTTTGTACGCGACTCGCCTTTACAATTCGTCTATTGGATTTCTGACTTATTAATTTCATGACTAAATTCCTGATTCATTCCATTTCACTCGACCACGAGTGTCGCGACGTATCTTTCCAACATATACAAATCTATAGGACACATCTTATATATACATATACGTATAAACAACTACTTAAGACAACACGACTTGAAAATAATATTTAAACCATAAAACTATAAAGAACGGTCAAAACAAATTTAGAGATCATTTTATATTGTACAAATACACTTAAACTCACAAATTTATATTAGATTTTAATAAACATTATATTGCGGTTCATTATTGTAATATGGAAACTTTAATTTTTGATCATCTCGGTTACACTAAACATACACACACGGGTCATGTCCACATGTTTCAAGAAAAGAAATGTAAACTTATACTCATTTTCATAAACTTAAAATGTGACATTATTCACAACTTTCGAAGAAGAATAAAACAACACTTAACCTAAACATTTTATTCTACACTCAACACTATAGCGTCATTTAAGCAGAAGGGTTACAACCTCGTCAGCGTCTAACATTCATATGCGATTAATACTCATTCCTTGTCTTTGATTATTTCTGAAACAAAGACTATTCATTCTCGACAATTTATTCGTTGTACACCTAACGCAAATTCCAAGAGCCAACATACGTTATGAACTATTGCTTTTATGCAACACACTTTATGAACTATTTTTATGCAACACACTTTATGAACTATTGCTTTTATGCAACATACCTTATGAACTATTGCTTTTATGCAACACACCTTATGAATTATTGCTTCTATGCTACACACTCTATGAACTATTGCTTATATGCAAAACACTTTACAAATCATTGCTGTTACACAAACACTTCTATTGAATGACAATAGCTTTTATGCAAACACTTTTATGGACCATACTGAAACTTATGCTTTATTTACACTATCACGCGGATTAGCCTAAGACACTGAATCCCACAATGCCCAAACTCATGAACCGTCAATTCCTGCTGGGAAGTGCGAATGCTATAAATAGATCTATTGGGGTTGACACCCCCGTTCGGTTTGGCCGGATAGGCAAACGCGAGCGTATAACATGACGAAACACGAGTGTCACGGGATAGACACTTGCAAGGGCTTTATTTAACATGCTTCTAGAGCATGCACACTGTCAAGCTTCGGTTGCATGAACTTAGTGCTAGCGTAATAGACTATTTTACTATGTGACATTATATTCGTTGTAATGATCACACACTCTACTCATGGTCCACAATTCTGATTTTACTGTAAGGTAAATACTATTTTCATGACATTGTGAGCGACGCAATGGTCACAAAACTCTTTATTGTACTCACAGTACTACTGTTTTATTATAAACCTATGAACTCACCAACCTCGTGTTGACACTTTTTAGCATGTATTTTCAGTTTAAGGCGATAGCTAACTATTGAAGGCTTTGGCATGGCATGGCATGGTCATAGACAACTCTGACATATATTTGGGACCGCTTAAACTCTTATATGGGCCTGTATTTCTGCACTATTTTTGAACGATGTAATTTTGAATATTTTTTTTATAATGAAAGTTATTCTAAACGGTTGAGATAAAAACCGTTCTTTGTACTTGTGTTATGATGCCGATTGAGTAGCACCCCAGTAACATGTATGCTTCCGCTGGACCCGAATTTTGGGGGTGTTACAGATTGGTATCAGTGCCTTGGTTATAGAGAACTGGGTATTTTTAAAACCTAGACTATAACTACTTTTACAAAAACTTGACCCTATGACCACCACATGCCTGCCTGCCAAGCCTGCTGCCTTACTTACGATAAAACATTTTCCTTTAAAGTAAGGGATATATTACTAGTGTAATTGAGCTGAGTATTTCAAAATTCATTGAACCTCGGTGGAATATAGACTGATCACCTATATTCGAACAGGGACAGTGGGACATAGCCTGATCACCTATGTCCGACTCAGAGGTGAGTTTAGCGATACTGAGAGTAGTTATACTAGAATTATGTCCAGATTGATTTTCTACTTGATTCTTGAAGGTTTCAAAAAATTTCTGCGTGTGTACATAATCATAGCATAACATGAACATTCACATCTACACACAACACACTTGCATCATAGTACTTTTTCTCTTAAATGGAATACTCTTTTATCACAATCTTGTTATGTTACAGTCACCTCCACCTCGAACCCTACACTCAATCAACGTTATACCTTCCGCGTTAAGTACTAAGTACACTATTGAGACAACCAACTGATTGCTAGTAGCAATCAACACCATTCTTCAGAGTCAAACTCTAAACTTCCAAACTCCACATTTACCAGAGATCCTATACCCAATAGAAACCTTAAAAACCTTACGTAGTAACCCAAACAACTATCTTTGGAACACCTAATCCTGTACACCTAGTCCTTCACTTATCCCTCGGAAATATCTGTTGTCTACCTTGCTACCCTCTTATAAGAAAATAGACTGCATCACTATTATCATACAAACTGTTTTTGGTTATTCTACAGACCATTTTGCGTCATCCCACAAAATGTCTTACTGCTATTTCATGAAATCAAGATTTTGACCCTGCTACTATTTTATAAACAATAAATTGTTTTCATTCTGTCCTATAAACTGTTTTACGAATCACCTTTACAACTATTTTATCATGATCTAATAGACTGATTCATTACCTCACTACCATTCTATAAAACAACAAACAGTTTCGCTAGCATTTTGTAAATGATATTATAATTATCCTACAAGTCTTACTACACTTTACAAACTATTTTACTCCTCTATGAGCTACTTTGCTACTATATCACAAAACTAAACTACAATTTTGCTACAATTTTACAAATAATGAATTGTTCTCCTATTACCCTATAAACTATTGTACAACCCGTCCTATAGACTATTTTGCAATCACCATGTGAACTATTTGCCTAATTGAAAAGCACTTTATGTTACTACCTCTTGGTACTGTTAAAGTAAATTGAATACTTATGGATATGAAATTCGCTTGATATTAAACATTGAACCCCACTCAGGCTTGACAACTAGACTTCGTCATTAAGCACCTGAAATTGTTGGAACGAACATACCTGACTACACATTTTTCCTTGACATCTTTGCTTTTTAAGGACTTTCCTTTTTGAAATACGTTTATAGAAACCACAACACTCGTAATGGTGTTCTTCCCGAGATACCCATTTTGATGTGCCAAAATTTCTCTGGTCAAACTTTATTGAGACTTTTGTATATTGAAGGGGGTGACTAAATATTAACTTTTGAGACATGGTTTTACCCACACCGCGTTTAAAGACTGTTTTAATGAAACTATGAGCCTTTTGAAGTCGCATCAGTTTACCTAACTGCAAATTTTCAGCAAAGAACCAAAACCTATCCCTATCGTCAAAGTTCGTAGAAACTCGCAAAAAGAACCTGAATTCACGTGAAGAACGTGAAGATGAATTCTCGTGCGTATATACTCATCTCCTTTTGACCATAATGGGTAACTTAAATTAAATCGCGAGGACGCGATTCCGTTTAAGGAGGTGTGACTGTAACAAACCGAAATTTTCCAAATTAATTTTAAATAATAAATGTCAATTTATTATTACCTAACTATTTATCTAAGCATACATGAGCTTACAAAACTATTTTGGGAAGCAAACCCGCACACTGTAGCTTACAGTAACTCACCTCAATGACCATTTTATTAGAAGTATGTGATTTATAGCATTTCCTGACTATTACTGAATATTAACGAGAGGTTATCTCGCACCAAACACCACGCGCGTACCAACACAAATCCTAGTAAAGGCATGAACTCAATACGAGCTATCCATAAATAATAAATTTTATTACGATTATAAACGACCTCGTTAATAATGTTTTAGCACTCACGCTAACCTCAAAAATGCAAATTATATCAGAGCTCAAGGAAACACGGGGTACACTTAAATCCCCGCGAGTGTTACAAAAACCAAAAGTGTTTCACACTTGCCCATTTTGTTTAACAAACACTCACCTTTTTATTTTACACACACTTTCATTTAAATTACCCACTTTATTTAATATACTCTTTTAATAAACAAAAGTATAATAATAATAATAATAATAATAATAATAATAATAATAATAATAATAATAATAATAATAATAATAATAATAATAATAATAATAATAATAATAATAATTAAAAGAGTAAATTACAAACCGTCCTTGTGATAACCTTTAACCAAACCGACCCCCCCACTCCTCTCTCTCCTCTAGTGATAAATCCAAAACAAGGACAGGATCTGTTTTCCAATCTCCTACTGCTACGCTTCATTTTCCCCACCTCGATTCAGATCTGAGCAACCACGAGGTTTGTCATAGCAATACGGGCCTGACCATTCTTGTCTCAACTACAAGATCAGCGAAAGCAGATGAAGCGTGAAGAAGGACGACTTCTCGTTTTGGCTAACGATTCAACCAACATCAAGGGGAGAAGAATCAAACCCCCCCCCCATTCTATTTCTTTAAAAACCCAAATCGATCCACAAGTCTCCACACACTTAAAACAAGTATCAATCAAAGCAACAAAAAAAAATGGTAATCGGTGCAAGGAAGAGAACGAGTCCAAAACTTCAAGGGGTGTGTGGAATCGCTTGCTGGATCGGGTTTAGAGCCTTTTGTTCCGTGTCTTACTTGATTCTTGTAACCGACTTCGCTTTGTGTAAGAACCCTAAACTGATTTAAACTCTTTCCCTCATTTGAATCTTTATGATGTTGGTTTTGTTTAAGTTTGATGGTGGAGTAATCGATTAGAAGTTTGATGAATCGGTTTTAAAATAACACTTGAATCGACTAGAAATTGATAAGTTGTCCTCCTTGAAATAAACATGAATCAGTCAAGTAGTTTTGATGACAAGAAACTGTGCTGTTAAAGTCTTGTGTGGTAGAAGCTTTAAACAAGTCGATATTAGGGAAAAAAAAACTTAAACTGTCTCGGCTCATAATTTGGTTCGTTTCATGTCTTGGTTTAGTGGCGTTGCGTAGCCAAAATACTCGATGTACTGGTTTAAATCCAAGCGTTGTTAAAAAGGGTTTTAAGTTGTTCTTTTTGGTTAAGCCGAAAGAGAAGTGAGGCGAATGGGTGGGTTTCCTCACTTGTTTGTATCATTTACATCTCTTAAACTGGTGTCAACATGATTAACTCAAGTAGTGTACTAAACGCTCGTCTCGGATTAACAAACCATAGTCTTGTTTCTTGTCGAAGCCGAGAAATAGCAAAGCTGAAACATAGTTTAAACATGATGTCGATTTGGTAAGAATCTTCTGTGGCAGTCATATTTTTACAACTTGTGAAAACGTTTTGGGCCGAAGCCCAGTAAATAAAAAGGACCTCAGTCCAAATTAAATGGTTTCAAAAGTGTTTCATCCTTGGGCCTCAAGCCCAGTCCATTATGAGTATGTTGTATTACTGTTTTGTACGCGACTCGCCTTTACAAATCGTCTATTGGATTTCCGGCTTATTAATTTCATGACTAAATTCCTGATTCATTCCATTTCACTCGACCACGAGTGTCGCGACGTATCTTTCCAACATATACAAATCTACAGGACATATCTTATATATACATATACGTATAAACAACTACTTAAGACAACACGACTTGAACATAATATTTAAACCATCAAACTATAAAGAACGGTCAAAACAAATTTAGAGATCATTTTATATTGTACAAATACACTTAAACTCACAAATTTATATTAGATTTTAATAAATATTATATTGCGGTTCATTATTGTAATATGGAAACTTTAATTTTTGATCACCTCGGTTACACTAAACATACACACACGGGTCATGTCCACATGTTTCAAGAAAATAAATGTAAACTTATACTCATTTTCATAAACTTAAAACGTGACATTATTCACAACTTTCGAAGAAGATTAAAACAACATTTAACCTAAACATTTTATTCTACACTCAACACTATAGCGTCATTTAAGCAGAAGGGTTACAACCTCGTCAGCGTCTAACATTCATATGCGATTAATACTCATTCCTTGTCTTTGATTATTTCTGAAACAAAGACTATTCATTCTCGACAATTTATTCGTTGTATACCTAACGCAAATTCCAAGAGCCAATACACACAAGCGTTTAGAAAACCGTTTTCAACCTTAAATGCTGTCACACAAGCAACAATAGCACAACACTTTAAAACTTTGAGTTTATTTTAACTTCGTTGAGTTTTAAACCTAAACTATAAACTAAATCATGACTTGCTAATCTAGGGTCGCGTGTTGGTGCCGAACACTATCTGATTTATTTCAATATCTGACTGCATACCCCACTGAGGTGAGTTCATGACCCCTACTTTTACTTGTTTTATAACTGTTTTAGGGGAGAATACATGCTCATTTTTAACTAAACTCGACGCTTGTTTTATTTGAATGCGCAATACTAGATTGATTATTCAAATGCACCTATGTGTATATTGGTTGCATACTTGATTATTTTCTAACATACACAAGTGTTTTATAAATATGCAACACACTTTATGAACTATTGCTTTTATGCAACATACTTTATGAACTATTGCTTTTATGCAACACACTTTATGAACTATTGCTTTTATGCAACACACTTTATGAACTATTGCTTTTATGCAAAACATTTTATGAACTATTGCCTTTATGCAACATACTTTATGAACTATTGCTTTTATGCAACACATTTTATGAACTATTGCTTTTATGCAACACACCTTATGAATTATTGCTTTTATGCTACACACTCTATGAACTATTGCTTATATGCAAAACACTTTACAAATCATTGCTGTTACGCAAACACTTCTATTGAATGACAATTGCTTTTATGCAAACACTTTTATGGACCACACTGAAACTTATGCTTTATTTACACTATCACGCGGATTAGCCTAAGACACTGAATCCCACAATGCCCAAACTCATGAACCGTCAATTCCTGCTGGGAAGCGCGAATGCTATAAATAGATCTCTTAGGGCTGACACCCCCGTTCGGTTTGGCCGGATAGGCAAACGCGAGCGTATAACATGTCGAAACACGAGTGTCGCGGGATAGACACTTGCAAGGGCTTTATTTAACGTGCTTCTAGAGCATGCACACTGTCAAGCTTCGGTTGCATGAACTTAGTGCTAGCGTAATAGACTATTTTACTATGTGACATTATATTCATTGTAATGATCACACACTCTACTCATGGTCCACAATTCTGATTTTACTGTAAGGTAAACACTATTTTCATGACATTGTGAGCGACGCAATGGTCACAAAACTCTTTATTGAACTCACAATACTACTGTTTTATTATAAACCTATGAACTCACCAACCTCGTGTTGACACTTTTTAGCATGTATTTTCAGGTTAAGGCGATAGCTAACTATTGAAGGCTTTGGCATGGCATGGCATGGTCATAGACAACTCTGACATATATTTGGGACCGCTTAAACTCTTATATGGGCCTGTATTTCCGCACTATTTTTGAACGATGTAATTTTGAATATTTTTTTTATAATGAAAGTTATTCTAAATGGTTGAGATAAAAAACGTTCTTTGTACTTGTGTTATGATACCGATTGAGTAGCACCCCAGTGACATGTATGCTTCCGCTGGAGCCGAATTTTGGGGGTGTTACACTTTTGGGCAACCTTTGTGTATTTTGGGCAACTGGAGGACACTTGTCATTTTTTGGTTGGCTGTACACTTGTTTCCCAGGCAACCCAGGCTAAATCAAGAATATTGAAAAATCGGGCTAAAAATGCCTAGCCACAGGACAACTGCACCATTTTGGTAATTATCCCTTTAAATAACTTAGATGAAATTTTCCTTGACCTTATTGAGAAGATAGAAAAAGGTCATGATAATAATCTAGGTAATCAACATGACCGTAGTAGTTTAAGAAATACCCTACAAGAAACCCGTTTTAAGGTAGCTAAAATACATAAAAATCAAATGAAACACCACCATAAGATAGCATTTGCTCATTTTAGGATTTGTACTTTAGAAAAGATGATTGATGATGATGAGGAATGTCATCAATCAAACCTAGAAAACACAAACTCTTGGAATTAGGAAAACCTTAGAAACCCCTAAGTAATATGCCTTTTATAGCCTTAAGAGATACACCTTAGAATAATTAGTGCCTATAGGATATGTAAGATAGGAAATCAATAAAATAAGTTAGGTTTTAGAAACTACCTGGTGCCCCTCAATTAGGATAATTTAGATAAACTAGATTTAGGTATGCCTCTCCTTACCTTAGGTCAACCCTAACCCAATAGTAACCATTAGGAATATAGACTTACCCCATAAAATATGACAAGTTGGGTACTTGTTATAACCTACCCCAAACCCTTACCCCTAGGAATTTAGGATAAACCACCCCGATGTCTTAGATTCATAGATTCTCAAAACTGTTTTAAGTTCCCCTTATACTTCTTTCCTTCCTAAAACCTAATCCCTTTAAACACTTCCCCTATCAATGGTGAGAATTCCTCTTCCACACCATAGAGATCTGAATTCTTTCTCCTCCGATCTCTAAATCCTCACTATTTCCTTAGCATCTTAAGCTATCTTTCCCCTAGTTAGAGAATCTACCCCTAACTATCCCATATGCAAATATATGATGGTCATATATAAGCATACTCCTATCCTTCCCTCTTTACCACCATAGATTACTATGATTCCTCAGTTAGTTTTCCCCTCCTCTCTTAGTAAAACCCGAACCATACCCTTAGGATTCCCATAATTGAGGTTAGAAATGACTTTAGGATATCCCTAGAAAACATAAGCTTAAGTATAGAATACCTTAGATCACTAAGATAGCCTATCTAAGAAACCCGTGAGGAAATAGGAAATAAGATTAGGAATTTTTGAGGTTTTATAGGATAGAAAACAAACTAGAATCCCTACCCCAATAGATAGAAAAATCAGGAAAACATCCCTATAAGATAGAATTTAGCCTAGCATAAGAATACATTTATTGAGGACATTAGAACTAGAACACAGATTAGATATAAGAAATTTTAGGAAACATAGGGAATTAGATAGTAAACCTCCACCTTGAGTCTTTAAAGCCCCTAGTTTAGGATAGACACATTAGCAAAGCTTCTACCATATAGGCACATTAGCTAGCTTCTACCATATAGGAACAAACCATTTTTTTAGAGGATATAGTTTACCTAGACCTAGTAACTAACCTTTATTAGTATTTCTCACACGAACTTAGGATTTAGAAACCCCTAGGAATAGTACACCAGTAAAACCTCCCGAACCTACCCTAAGAATTTATAACCCAGACTTAGAACCTGAGGATATTAGCTATAACTAGAAATAAGATATTTGAGGATATTAGATTACATCTTAGGATTTGACATTTCTTAGGATACACCTTAGGAATTTCACTTAGAAGATATCATGGATACTACCCTAACTTGTTTCAAGTACCTAGGAATAGTAATACTTATAATAATAGTGATACTCGTAGTAATAGACAACTTAAAACAAAAGAGAAAACCCAAAACCTTACCTAGGAATAGTGACACTCCTAGTAAATCCTTAGATAAGAAACCACCTAGCCCCTCTCCTTATCTAGGACCCTCTTCATCGAATAAGCTAAAACACACCACTCTAGGATTAGAAGAACCTTAGGGGGAAAACAAATCTTGGAGGAATCTAGTAAATCTTAAATTCCATTAGGATACTATCTTTACAGGTATCCTATACTCTTACTCCTCCGTTTAATCCTATTCATCCGTTTTAAACCCTATCCTCCCATTTCCCCTCATCCTTTCATTCAAATTACACTCTCCCGCCTTTTTCCCACTCTCCCCATTTCGAATCCTATTCTCCTTCCTTCCTACTCTATCGTTTAACCCAACTCTTCTGCTTAAACACACTCCTTCGTTATCTCTCACTCCTCCGTACTTTCCTATGTCATCCCTTGCCTTCCCTCCTTTCCCTTCACTCCTTCTTATAAAAATCCCTCTCCCGCTTTCACCTATCCTTTTGATCTTCTGTAATTTTTCACTCTATTTTCTCTACTCTAAATTCTCTCCCTACCCAGTCCTACAATGTTCTAAGAATTAGAACTTGTATTTCTTATCATATCGCAAGATTCTATTAGTTAGATCTTGTAAGAATATCTATGCCGAACTTTAATCCTCATTATGTTCGACTATGGTATTATACTATCTCGCCTTGCAAAGATTGCAAGAATGAGATAGCGTCCGTCACACTAGTCATAACATGGTATAACTACCAGGTGACTAGTTGCTCAGCCGAGAGGTTGTAGAACTGGTCACCATGACTAGAACTTGTTTCTACCATGTCTAGAACTTGTCTCTATCATGGCTACTACTTGTCTCCACCATGGCTTGAACTTGTTTCCACCATGATTGGAACTTGTCTCCAAAACATTCTTGGACCACATTTCCTTAAATGTGGATCACTTTTCCGTTTTCCGCCGATACTACTTAAGGACGATTTATGATGACTATTTTATGAAAATGAATTAGGACTCTTTTTCATTTTAAGAAGAAAGTTATAAATCGAATGGATCAAGAATTTATAAACTCTTGCTTACAAGAATTGGGACACCATTACTTGTAAGTAATAAGATATAAACAAATGAGACCAAGTATCTGGCACCTGTACAAACAATTCCTGGTCCGTTTGTACAACTCTTATCTTTTCTCTTATCTTTCCCGACTCATTCTTTCCCCTACTCCTACGTTCATCAAAATCCTGGGACGATATTTCTTCAAAGGGGTAAGACTGTAACAACCCACAAAAGCTCATTACTATCATTTCCATTACAAATACCTATAGTAGGTATTTCACAGGTAAAGTTTTGCTTTTTATGTGCCTTCATTACTTGCATGACTCTCTAGACCTGCTGACGTATCCACAAAAGCCAAATAACTCAACACTCACATCCCATAAACCCCTGATATGTCAAGCATAAGATCACAACAACACCACAATAAGTAATTTACCAATCTAACACACTAAACTTATCACAAAACCATAATGAACCCTAATTAAGCCCTAATTAGACATATGTCCTTACTAAACCCAATATGCTTAGCTAAATTAGTTTGAAAGTATCCAAGGCTCAAGTATAAGTTACCTTAGGAACATTAGGATACCTTAGGACCCTTAGGCACTAGTACAACCCATTAGAGCTTAGGTACAAGATTCTTAGGCACAGAACCATAACTAGATTATAATTTCCCGAAAACTAGGTCAAACATTCCCAAATCTTTCCATAAGTTACTACCACATAGTATAAGCCATTTAGGACTTAGGATTAGCCATTAGACACTCATAGGACCCTAACTTAGGCACTNCTATCATTTCCATTACAAATACCTATAGTAGGTATTTCACAGGTAAAGTTTTGCTTTTTATGTGCCTTCATTACTTGCATGACTCTCTAGACCTGCTGACGTATCCACACAAGCCAAATAACTCAACACTCACATCCCATAAACCCCTGATATGTCAAGCATAGGATCACAACAACACCACAATAAGTAATTTACCAATCTAACACACTAAACTTATCACAAAACCATAATGAACCCTAATTAAGCCCTAATTAGACATATGTCCTTACTAAACCCAATATGCTTATCTAAATTAGTTTGAAAGTATCCAAGGCTCAAGTATAAGTTACCTTAGGAACATTAGGATACCTTAGGACCCTTAGGCACTAGTACAACCCATTAGAGCTTAGGTACAAGCTTCTTAGGCACAGAACCATAACTAGATTATAATTTCCCGAAAACTAGGTCAAACATTCCCAAATCTTTCCATAAGTTACTACCACATAGTATAAGCCATTTAGGACTTAGGATTAGCCATTAGACACTCATAGGACCCTAACTTAGGCACTAAACCCTAGGCAAAACCCTAAACTCACTCTAAGCAAAACTAGGTCAAAACTAAACCTAAACTAGTTCAAACCTAAACCTAAGCACCTCTAAACTAGCAACCAAGCACCCTAGCACCTCCCCTAACCAAACTAGCACCCTAGAACCTTACAAGAACCCACACAAGGAGGTGCATCACCTCCTTGTCACCTTCTTCTTCCCGCAGCACCATAACCACCATACAAAACCCTAAACCGCCTATAGACCTCCATAGCCCTTCCATGTTACCANTTCTCTTCTTTACCTCAAAACATTCTGTAGTAGTAGTAGCGTTCGAGCTATAGTAGGCCTAGGAGTCGTGATGAGGCGTAAAGTGTTATGCTTTTAGGGGGTCATTTAAGCCCTAATCCGTAATTATTGGATCAAATATTGTATTAAATCTTTCCTTTTGTCATTTTAGGTACTTTGGAGAGGAAATTTGGAAAAGGAAGCATTTTGGACGTTTTTGGAGCATAAAAGTGAAGAAAACGACAAAGTCTCAAATTATGCTGGAAACAGGTACTGACGGCGTCACTCTTTACGAGGTGACGACATCACGCTTTGACAAAGAGGTGGATGATTTTTACACTAGACGCCCCAGAAAGATTTTGGAAGAATTAGACGTGACGGCGTCACGTGTAAATGGGAGTAGGCCGTCACGTTATAGCTCAAAGGGAGATGGCCCAGAGACATTTAAAGGGGGACGGCGTCAAGAGTAGATCTGAGTAATCCGAGAGAGTTTTGGAGGCGAGGTGACGGCGTCACACTCTAAAACGTGACGCCTTCAGATTGTAAAATCTATATATATTTTTCTAATTTTCATTCATTAGGTGTGCAACTTTTGGGAGAACTTTAGGGATAAACCCAAGTTCGTAAAACACTGTATTTTCAGGGGTTTTTCACCCTTGAGACTTTGATGTTCAATTAAAGACAAGTCTCCTTTCAAATCAATCAATATGTCAATGTGTTGTTTGATTATATCTTATGCTTGTCTTTACCTTAACATGCTAGGCTAGGTTTTTCTTGTGTTTGCTTGGATCTAATGAAACCTAGCTATTGATTACATGTTGTTGGTTTGTTTGTGATTGTTGTGGGTGGGTGAAATCGATGTTAGGCTTAAGAAAACTGGCTAACCTCCTATATGGTAACTTGCTTGAACGTCTTAAGAAATATGAATCGGATGTGTACTACGATTATATGGTTGTATTTAATGCATAAGCGAATTCTAGTGATCCCATGTTAGGAGCTTTTAGTCGGCTCGACATAGGAGTGAAGTAGGAGCTTATAGATTTAGGGAAGATCGTACACGGCCCTACGAATGGTTTAAATGAATATAACCCGTCATCCACACAATTACAACAAACCAATCAACCGGTAAAAGATAGCTAGGGAGTAAGGAAATCTAAGTAAACACATTTTTCTCTCATATAAGTTTCACAACAATTTACTTTTTCTTGTTATTTTATTTTATTTGAATAAGTAGTTATTTAGGTTAGTTGACCAACAACCAATTCCGCCTACTCTTCCAAATATCCGAGATTTTACTTGCTTTTATAAAATATAAAAAATACAAAAAGAATCATCCCTTAACCCTTAGACCTAATTAGAGTAGTTTTCAATCCTAACGACACTATTCCCCGAGAGAACGATCAATCCTCTGGTACATGCTACTTCACTATACTACATCGGTCAGGTACACTGCCTGGTGGGGGTTGTAAGCTTCTCAAGATCCCTTGAGAGGTAAAACCTAATTGCGAAGGTTGTAAAACCCACGCATCAAGTTTTTGGCGCCGCTGCCGGGGAATAGTTATTGATTAGGTTGAGAATTTTATTTTTACTTAGGTCTACTCATTAGATTCCTTTTTTGTGAGATTTTTATTTTATTTTTCTAGGTTTTCTTTAGTCTATCTTTTTNCACACAATTACAACAAACCAATCAACCGGTAAAAGATAGCTAGGGAGTAAGGAAATCTAAGTAAACACATTTTTCTCTCATATAAGTTTCACAACAATTTACTTTTTCTTGTTATTTTATTTTATTTGAATAAGTAGTTATTTGGGTTAGTTGACCAACAACCAATTCCGCCTACTCTTCCAAATATCCGAGATTTTACTTGCTTTTATAAAATATAAAAAATACAAAAAGAATCATCCCTTAACCCTTAGACCTAATTAGAGTAGTTTTCAATCCTAACGACACTATTCCCCGAGAGAACGATCAATCCCCTGGTACATGCTACTTCACTATAGTACATCGGTCAGGTACACTGCCTGGTGGGGGTTGTAAGCTTCTCAAGATCCCTTGAGAGGTAAAACCTAATTGCGAAGGTTGTAAAACCCACGCATCAAGTTTTTGGCGCCGCTGCCGGGGAATAGTTATTGATTAGGTTGAAAATTTTATTTTTACTTAGGTCTACTCATTAGATTCCTTTTTTGTGAGATTTTTATTTTATTTTTCTAGGTTTTCTTTAGTCTATCTTTTTTCTTCGTGTCTTTGTTCGTAACCATTACCATCCGACATCATGGAAGGTGGTAATATCCTTGATCGCAACAACCCACCACAACATAACATACCCCAACCAAACCCACCTCCTAGAGCCCGTACTTTAGGAGAATACTCCCGTCCTAGCCACCAAGGCTATCAAAACACCATTGAGCTCACCCAAGGAGCCAATGTGTCTCCATTGCGATCCGACACCATCCGGTTGGTGCAAAGCGGATGTGCATTCCATGGACTTCATTCCAAAGATCCAAATCAACATCTCAAGGACTTTCTTAAAATCGTAAATTCCATAGACCTTGATGTTACCACTCGAGAGACTACCCGATTACGTCTCTTCCAATTCTCTCTGCGAGACCAAGCTAGTCAATGGCTAGAACATCTACCCGCAGGATCCATCACCTCTTGGGATGATCTCACCACTCGCTTCCTTGCTCAATTTTTCCCTCCGGGAAGAACCACAAAGCTAAGGAATGACATCTTGATGTTCCAACAACGTCAAGGCGAAACTCTCTACGAGGCATGGACCCGATTCAAAGATATGCTTCAAAAAGTCCCTCACCACGGTCTTGAACTTTGGTTCCAAATTCAAATCTTCTATGACAATGTCAATCATCAAACTAGGAGGGCCATAGATTACGCCGCCAATGGTAGATTAAGCAGGCTCAGTATCGATAAATGCTGGGAGGTCATTGAGGACCTAGCACAATACGAAGAAGAAGAATGGGAGGACCCAATGTTCTTGGAAGAAGGAAGCTTGGATTACATAAACGCAACCCAAGAGCAGTTATTTGACAACATCGAAAGGTGGGTTAAAGAATTAACACGGGCCGAGGTGCATATGGCTAATGCTGGATATACGTTCTCGGAATTTTCATGACAAGAGGAGTTCGAGGGAATAATGGTAACTTTCGTGAACAACCAAGAGAAACAGATCCAGCAATTAGAAGCTCGTATGGAAGAAACCCGAAAACTGTTCATGAGTATGGCCGATGACTTCATCTCAAGGATCCGGGAGAAAATTAGGGAAGAAAGTGCTCCTAAGAAGATCGAAAAAATTTTCGCACTCCCTAGTGAAATGATTAGCGAGGGGAACATTGGGATACATCTCCCAAGGAGTCCACCCTTGAATCACCTCCACTCTCCTAAACTCCCTCTCGAGAAAACAAATTCTCAATTTCACAACATCTTCGTAGGGAGCTTGCGAGTCACGCCTCCTAATTTTCACGAGGTGAGTAAACGATCCTTTGGCTTTAAGACAGGCATGCAAAAGACACAACTCAAATACATTCCCTCTCCGAAAACCTCGATGGACCAACTCTTTCCCTCACCCACTACTTACCAAAATGGAGACTGAGGTCTGAACAGAGCAACAACCGACCCTATCCAAAATTACACTACTCCTCGTGACAGTAACAAAACATTTGACCCAGGTGGAACTTGTTAAATGAAATAAGCTAATCATGATTGATAACCATGACAAGCTACTCACAAAAAGTACAGGGGGTCATCTGTAAACTGCCACAAAGTATTGAGGCACGCATGTCTGACGGCGTCAGACCCAAAACGTGACGCCGTCACCTCGACTGCACAGCAATTATAATCCCATACCTATCATTTTCACCACAAACCCCACAAACCATATCCACTCCAACCCCACCTACGTATCTCCAAGGTCTAATCCACCTCCTCTCGTTGCTAATCTCCACGTGGTAAGTAATCTTTATTCATTCTTTTCGCTTCAATTGTTCATAGGATCCATCAATTTTGAAAACCCCCAACTCGTGAAACCCTAGGATAGATCCATGCTTAGAACTCGTAATGCCCTTAATTAATGTTGTTTTGGCAATGATTAAGGCATTAAGATAATTAGCAAGAGGCGGGGTTATTCACTAATTGAGCGATTACGAATTTGTACCATAACCTATGGACTAGCTGCCTATTTTTGGTTTATGAACTTGAAGTTAGAATATTGATTTTTCCCTCGTAAATCTCAGATTTAAATTATGTTGAACCTGAAGGCGTCACCTCGCAAAGGGTGACGGCGTCAGGTGTGTCTGATGCTGAATCACTCTCACCAATTCACAATCTAATCCTTTTCGTTCATTCATATTGTGTTCCAGGAAATGCATATGCGTCACCGACCTAGCCGAGGGAGTTCCTCGAGATCCCAACGCGAAAACTTTGGGGACACGGTCCTTAGTTGGGGTGTATTCGATGACGATGCTTCCACTATCAAGTACACCCAATTACTCCATCACCAAATTGACAATGGGGCTGTGCTTGATTGGAATTTCCTAAGAGACAAGGGCCTCAAGCAGACCTTCCTTGAAAGCTTCCAAACTGATGACTTCACGGGCCCTCAATGGGAAAGGTTGTTCAGAATCCGAGAGCCCGTTTATGATGAGTTGGTACGTGAATTCTTTGCTACTTTTCACTTCGAGGTAGGGGAGGCAAGAAGTAACATTGGTGCTACCACTATGTACTTTAGGCTAGGGGGTGAACTTAGGAGTTGTTCAGTTGTTGAGTTTGGATGGAGATTGGGGTTGTATAGTCAGCATGAGACTTTGTAGGGAGAGTTTTTGGGAAAATTGTTGAATGGGGAGACTATTAAGAATGAATTGAGGTGTGCTATGTTTTGGCCAGAGATTGGGAATGGTGTGTATACCTCGACTACTACAGCAGCCACTATCAGGGACCCCAGGGTTAGACTGACTCATAGGTGTCTCACCTACAGCTTGTCGGGGAACCACAGCTCCAACCACCGCATCACCGGTTCTGATCTCTTTTTCCTTTACACCATATACTCACCAGAGGTTTACTGCAACATCCCTTTTTGGGTGGCCAGCTATTTGAAGGGTGGAGTTGGAGAGAAGTATAGCGATAAGATCTATGGGGGGATGTTCGTCACCCGGTTGGCACGGTCTTATGGGGTCCTTAGGCCCGAGATCATGGGATATTTGAGTAGTACTGTATGCAGGGTGGTTAAGGCTAGATCCCTCAAGCAAATGGGTGTGGTCATGGAGCTAGGTGATGGGTCCTATCATTGGTATGCTATTGGGGGAGCACAGGGGGCTGGTGGAGATGAGGACGAGGAGGAGGATCAGGAGCCGTAGCATCAGCCGTTTGGGGACTATGGTGTAGGTGTCGGGGGTGATGCTTATAGGAACATGAGCCAGGGGGATTGGCAGGCTTATCAGGGGACATGGATGGGCCAGGTGGACGCCTGGAGGACCCAGACTGATGAGAGGTTCGACTGGATGTACGATCACACAGTGCGTCAGATACAGCACCTATCCACTCGTGATCAGTTGGACCCACAGCTTCAGATCGACCCATTCCCTGGACGTGAGCAGGATTACCCGCCTTATGGGTACTATGGACATCTCCCTCCTGGTTATGATTACCGCTACGGTCCCTCACCCCAGTGATATTTTATGTTTGTCTTGGTTGTATTTGAAACCATTACTTTGTGATGTATGATTTAAAACAATTCGGTCTGTAATAGCTTAGGACTTGGCCTCTGTTGGCCCTCGTACAATTTATTTTTCTACATGTAGGATTTGCCCTCTGTTGGCCCTTGGACAATTTATTTTTATCGTAATCATGGTTGTCTATTTCCGTTATTAGCTCCTGCTTTATTTGTTTTGTTTGTTTGTTTATTTGATTTTATTTATTTCCGTATGTATGTTTTATTTTTATTACTAACAATTCATGTTTCAAATTAAATTGTGAAAATGCTTTATTTTGTTTTTAACTTCGTCTTAACTACATATAAAGGTATTTTGCAAAAGATAAGTTTAAGGGAAATCTAAATTTGTTTATAAGAACGAATTGGACATGAATTGTAGCGATATAAAATGAACATACATATTAGTATTTGTTTGATTCAAATGCTTGTATCGAGTCATAATGAAATTTTGCAGGATCCAGGAATTAAGGTAATTGTTTTTCTAGAAATTTTCCTGAAACTAAACATAAGAATTCTGTCAGATCAATTCTGAAGGCGTCAGCCTTTAAAAGATGACGGCGTCAGGTACTAATTCCAGAAAAAGTTTTTAAATTTTAGTTTTTCTGCCGGATTATAAAAATTACTGCATCTTTAATTCCAGGAATCTGCAAAACTTTCATTCCACAAGCATTATATCCTCATATAGATTTTTCCACCGATTTTACGCAAGGTTTGCCTAGATTATTTTATCAGGTTTAACAGGTTACATTGAACAAGAAGATGAACATGGAACCAAGTTCATGCATCTTGGAAAAAGATCTAACCATGTTACCACACGATCCACATCAAACGAATCAGGGGAGTATTTGTTTCATTCTTTCATTTTCTCTACTTTTACATCTTTTATGTAAACATTGGGGACAATGTTCGGTTTAAGTGTAAGGGGGTAAATGAAGACACCTTAGAAAATGCTATTACGCTTGATTTTTGTTTGTTTAATGGTAGATGTGTAATAAAACTGAGAGAAATATTTGTTAGGGCAATTTTAGCGCCAAATTTAAATTTTTTTACAACTTATAGGAGTGAAACTTTAGGCACAATAAGCGTCTCATGGATAGGGAATTGTAAGACTAGCACAAAAAACCGTACCACTCAAAAAAAATTTCCCCCAAATATGTGAGGTTCACCCCTAGAATTGATAGGAAAAGCATTCATTTTTGGTGCTTGTGTGTGTATCGGTAGTTTATAGATTCTAGAACTTGCGTTAGTGACCATCCCAAATCCACAAGTGAGACTACATTCGTGTAGTTAGATTTACTACATGATAAGAGGCATTGGGATAACCCATGATTTACACCCGTATTATAATTACATTGACTTCATTGGTCAAGTAATTCTCCCACACCTTAGCGATGTACTCATTTTTAGTACACGATACCCCTAGTACACCCCGCAGAGCCTATCTTTTCGTTTCTAACTTTAAGCATCTTACTTAAAGGAACAATTTGTTTACAATCCACCCCAAATGTACACCCAAATCGCCTTAGCCTACCTTGTATGCACTCATCTTTAGTGCATTATTGTGAAAACATTTGTTTAAACTATTAATTAATTATCTTATTGATTACATGGTTGCTAAGTCGAGTCATATCCTTGTACATATTGTTTTGGGACGATTGGGACTCATGGGTAAAGTACTAATGTAATGGAGTAATGGAGAAGAAGTCAATTATTACCCCCGTATGTGCGTTAATATTTTAAAGTACTCCAAGTTTTTCAATTATCTTAACTCGAGTCATTAGAATAGTTTATTGTAAAGTATGTAAAAGTTCAAGTGTAAGGGGAGAACCAAGGCCCCTATGATGTATTATTTTGGATGGTAGGGTAAGAGTGTATGAAAAAAAAATCGAAAAAACAAGAAAAACGAAAAAAATTGGAAAAAGAAAAGTAGAAAAAACATACGGACTACCATCCCGTTTCATTTTATATTTATTTTTATTTTCTTTTTAGCTTAAGTTGAATCGAGTCTTGGCTTAGCAACGCTGCATTATGCATGTATTTGATCAAGGTAATTAACTCGCCACCACTAAAAATACCCTTTATTCCAACAAAACCGTGTTTATCATATCCCTACACCTAACGTTACAACCCTTGAAAAGCCCTCTTTGATAGTTTATCTTAGGTGCTTATGCCTAGTGGAGGAGGTTTTTGATCCTTTCCCAAGCCTATGGTAATCTATTTGCTATGACAGGTAGTGAGTGATATTTCTTCCATTTCCATTTAGTTATATAAGTTTATAACACCCGAGAGATGAGAGTATCCAAACACTATTTGTGAGGTGCTAGTGTATGATTTCCGTGCTTGTTATGACTAGGGTGGAATAACTATTTGTTGTAATTACTTTTATATTAGTGGTAAATGACCCCTAGCTCATATTTTGATTGGAATAAAAGCGCATTTGCTTGAGGACAAGCAAATCTCAAGTGTAAGGGTATTTGATGAGGTGAAAAGTGTTACGCTTTTAGGGGGTCATTTAAGCCCTAATCCATAATTATTTAATCAAATATTGCCTTAAATCGTTCCTTTTTGTCATTTTAGGTACTTTCGAGAGGAAATTTGGAAAAGGAAGCATTTTGGACATTTTTAGAGCATAAAAGTGAAGAAAACGACAAAGTCTCAAATTATGCTGGAAACAGTACCTGACGGCGTCACTCTTTACGAGGTGACGGCGTCACGCTCTGACAAAGAGGTGGATGATTTTTACACTAGACACCACAGAAAGATTTTGGAAGAATTACACGTGACGGCGTCACGTGTAAATGGGAGTAGGCCGTCATGTTATAGCTCAAAGGGAGACGGCCCAGAGACATTTAAAGGGGGACGGCGTCAGATTGTAAAATCTATATATATTTTTCTAATTTTCATTCATTAGGTGTGCAACTTTTGGGAGAACTTTAGGGATAAACCCTAGTTCATAAAACACTGTATTTTCAGGGGTTTTTCACCCTTGAGACCTTGATGTTCAATTAAAGATAAGTCTCCTTTCAAATCAATCAATATGTCTATGTGTTGTTTGATTATATCTTATGTTTGTCTTCACTTTAACATGCTAGGCTATGTTTTTCTTGTGTTTGCTTGGATCTAATGAAACATAGCTATTGATTACATGTTGTTGGTTTGTTTGTGATTGCTGTGGGTGGGTGAAATCGATGTTAGGCTTAAGAAAACTGGCTAACCTCCTATATGGTAACTTGCTTGAACATCTTAAGAAATATGAGTCGGATGTGTACTACGATTATATGGTTGTATTTAATGCATAAGCGAATTCTAGTGATCCCATGTTAGGAGCTTTTTGTCGGCTCAACATAGGAATGAAGTAGGAGCCTATAGAGTTAGGGAAGATCGTACACGGCCCTACGAATGGTTTAAAGGTTATGTTGGGCAGTAGGTGTGTTAATGTTGTTTGGTTAGTTGGCCATTTTCTAACGATCCCTCATTCCTTTAGATTCATTTGTGTAAAAAGAGAGTATATTCAAAGTGTTGTTAAATGAAAAAGAACAATAAAATAAAATAAACGTATTCATCAATAAACCCAATCAACCGATCGTTGATTAAGGCGGGTGAGAAGATTTATATGGAGATTTTACTTGCTTTTATAAAATATAAAAAATATAAAAAGAATCATCCCTGAACCCTTAGACCTAAATTAGAGTAGTTTTCAATCCTAACGACACTATTCCCCGAAAGAACGATCAATCCCCCGGTACTTGCCACTTCACTATACTACATCGGTCAGGTACACTGCCTGGTGGGGGTTGTAAGCTTCTCAAGATCCCTTAAGAGATAAAACTTAATTTCGAAGGTTGCAAAACCCACGCATCAAGTCGAGCAAAGCAAGCCAAGGACCCTTGTCGAGTCGTTTTCCCATCGCTAAACCCTAAAACCCTCGTTAGCCTTCCCTTTAGTCAAGTAAGCTTCTAATGTAGTTTCATTAGCTTTTGTTTAGTCTTATGATAGTATTAGGATGCCTTAGATCACCTAAGATCCCTTGCCTAAGCCTTGAACACTAGAACTAGTTAGTTTTCTTTTTAAACCCCTAAATAGAGTTGAATAAATGTTTACATGCTATAAATACTTTCCATAAGCCCTAAGCTAGTTTAGACAACTTAGATAAGCTATTATTAATTAAACATAAGCTAGGAAACCTTTTTGTTTCATAAAAATATAGTTTGCATGGAGTTAGGACTAGTTTTGCAAAGTTTTCCATGCATAGGGGTATATATGGTAACTTTCTCAAAATATTAATTCTAGGGACTATTTTTGACATTTCTTATAAGTTATAAGTATAAGGACCCTTTTTGAAAAGTTATAAAACCTTAGGATAAAAAGTTAAATAGTTAAAAAAACTTAAAAGGACTAGTATTGCAAAAGTTATAAAGTTAAGGGTATAAAGAGTAAATATAGAAAACTTATAAGTCCAAGGGTCATTTCTGTCATTTTCCTAAAATATATAAGTATATGGACTAATAGTGTTAAGTCTAGATAGTTATAAACCTAAGTAATATAAGTATTATAAAGTCTAGGGTAGATTTTGTAAATATATTAAACATAAAGGTTATAAAGTAAACTACTTTCATATATATATCAAACCTATTTTTAAAGTTAGAAGCATAACACAATACTAGGGAGCTTCATGTGAGGAGTACTATGTGGATATTTCATTTTGACGAGTCTGCTGGGTTTACGATTTAAAGTGCCCTGGCTCCTCAAACGATTATTGCATATACTTCTGAATTATGATGGCCCGAACGGTGTTATTTTATAACTAAACCCTAATAACAACATAACTCACTAGTAAGGAGCTTCATGTGAGGAGTATTAACTTCTGAATTATGATGGC
>LBNU01022316.1:193867-212349 GCA_014162995.1 Artemisia annua
GGAACATGAGCCAGGGGGATTGGCAGGCTTATCAGGGGACATGGATGGGCCAGGTGGACGCCTGGAGGACCCAGACTGATGAGAGGTTCGACTGGATGTACGATCACACAGTGCGTCAGATGCAGCACCTATCCACTCGTGATCAGTTGGACCCACAGCTTCAGATCGACCCATTCCCTGGACGTGAGCAGGATTACCCGCCTTATGGGTACTATGGACATCTCCCTCCTGGTTATGATTACCGCTACGGTCCCTCACCCCAGTGATATTTTATGATTGTCTTGGTTGTATTTGAAACCATTTCTTTGTGATGTATGATTTAAAACAATTCGGTCTGTTATAAAACCTTAGGATAAAAAGTTATAAAACCTTAGGATAAAAAGTTAAATAGTTATAAAACTTAAAAGGACTAGTATTGCAAAAGTTATAAAGTTAAGGGTATAAAGAGTAAATATAGAAAACTTATAAGTCCAAGGGTCATTTCTGTCATTTTCCTAAAATATATAAGTATATGGACTAATAGTGTTAAGTCTAGATAGTTATAAACCTAAGTAATATAAGTATTATAAAGTCTAGGGTAGATTTTGTAAATATATTAAACATAAAGGTTATAAAGTAAACTACTTTCATATATATATCAAACCTATTTTTAAAGTTAGAAGCATAACACAATACTAGGGAGCTTCATGTGAGGAGTACTATGTGGATATTTCATTTTGACGAGTCTGCTGGGTTTACGATTTAAAGTGCCCTGGCTCCTCAAACGATTATTGCATATACTTCTGAATTATGATGGCCCGAACGGTGTTATTTTATAACTAAACCCTAATAACAACATAACTCACTAGTAAGGAGCTTCATGTGAGGAGTATTAACTTCTGAATTATGATGGCCCGAACGGTATTATGTTGATAACATAATACAATAGTAGGGAGCTTCATATGAGGATTCTTATACTTCTGAATTGTGATGGCCTAAACGGTGTTGTGTTATATCTTAAACCCTGAAAACCCTAAGAATGATTACTTAAGAAACTTAAACTAAACAACTAGAGCTTGACATATCCCCACACCTACAACACACCAGGATACGTGAGTAAGGCAGTCTAGTTTCCGAGTCACTAATTACATCAATTAGATTTCCCTAAGCCCAGGTGAGTTCATAGCCTCACACTCTTTTTCTGTGAGTTTTCATAGCCTCACATCTTTTTAAACGCTTTCTAAATGCTTTCTAAACCCTGTGAGGAGGTTACATGCTAGTTGCTTTACTTTAAGCCGAATACAAGTCTTTTTCTTTGGTTGTTGCACGAGTAAACTATCTGCCACCACTACATAACTAAAATTCATGAATCTAATCATTTGGTATATTTTACCCACTCGAACGCGAATATAGTTGATAGATCTATTGGAGTTTGACAAGTCCCGTTGGTATTAACATCTCTCTGGATGGTAGCAATAAGTACTATATTTGAACCCACTAAAGGATTAACTTTTGCAAGTTATCCTTCCCATCCCCTCATGGTTGGGTCTGCAGCCCCCATGACCCGGATTGTTAACGTGTGGTTCATGAGCTTAGTGCAACATACCCCACTCTTGATAATTGTGCATGCATCACAATTATCACACACACACACACAACATTTTCCCAGATGGGTGTAACAACGGAGCCCAGGGAACTTGTATTCACAAACATTTAAACCTACGATTCTCACTCAACACCTTGNCAAGTTATCCTTCCCATCCCCTCATGGTTGGGTCTGCAGCCCCCATGACCCGGATTGTTAACGTGTGGTTCATGAGCTTAGTGCAACATACCCCACTCTTGATAATTGTGCATGCATCACAATTATCACACACACACACACAACATTTTCCCAGATTGGTGTAACAACGGAGCCCAGGGAACTTGTATTCACAAACATTTAAACCTACGATTCTCACTCAACACCTTGTGTTGACTTTTTAAGCATGTAATCTAGGTATCACTACTATGGAGCTATGGCACAAGGAGGCACTGAACTCGGAGGATTTTAAAACCGGTTATCATTCAAACATAACCTATTACTCAGACTTTGGGACCTCAACATAAGTAAAAGTACATCTTTTACTGTAAAAACTCTGATATTTTAAGGAATGATAACCTATTTTCTAAAAATGTCTCTTTTCGAGTCGTTTTCTATTACTGTAACTGTGATGCCATGAAGTAATACCCCAACCCTAAATCCGCTGCGAACTGTGAAAATGGGGGTGTTACATGTAGACATTGTTTGTTGTTGTTGCTTAGGTTTGCTATTCTCTGATGCAACATCATGATGTTGTGACTCTTCAGAATCACTGTGTAAAGAGAATTCGTCAACAGCAGGAACAGACATCTTATGTGATTGGTGAGTGTTTGAGTGTTTGTGGTTATGGTTTCTATGTTTCTTCTTACTCAAAGTCCCTCTACAGGCTCTGATACCACTTGTAGGTCCAAAGTTCTGGATCTAAGTAGCCTTTGTAAGACAATAAACACCTTGAATAAATCCATAGTATCTATATGAGAAACTCTTAAGAACAATGTATACATGATGTTAACACGGAATATTAACACAATCAGTAAGAACAACACAGAGATTTACTAAATTTATATGCTATTAAACTTTAGAAAACTTGGCATAGAACTCAATGCCGTAGGGTTCCTTTTATACTACAAGGAAACCCAAATTTTACAAAACGTGTGAAAGGATACATATCTAACCGTATGCATATCCTTTCCTATAATATCTCCTAAGATATCTAACTTGTTAAGCAAAACAGACTTAACAATCTAAACATAAACAGACTTAACTAGTATCTGCCAGACTTAACTTAGTACTGGAAGACTTAACTATCTACCCGACTTAACTAACTATCCAGACTTAAGTTTGTTTACAAATAATTCCCAGCACTCATATCATCGGTCTCTTTGATCGGTAAGAAATGCACTGATTTCGTGAGACGATCCACAATAACCCATATGGTGTCGACTCCACTCAATGACTTTGGTAGTTTTGTAATAAAATCCATTGTGATCCTTTCGCATTTCCACATTGGTAGCTCTGGTTGGATCAATAAATCGGATGGCTTTTGATGTTCAGCTTTTACTCTTGAGCAGGTCAAACATTTTCCCGACATACTCTGCAATGTCAGCTTTCATGTTTGGCCACCAATATAATTTCTTGAGGTCCTGGTACATCTTGTCCGAACCGGGATGGATTGAGTACTTTGATTTATGGGATTCATGCATGACCAGGTCACGTATTCCTCCATGCATTGGGACCCAACTTCTTTCCTTGAAACACAGTCTTCCATCTGGTTTCTTTATAAATCCATTCTTGCTCTCAGGCATGCCATAAATCTTTTCGTTCGGTCTATTCTCTTCCTTAAGTGCTTCAGCTTGAGCTACAAGGATTTGAGACGGTAGAGGCGATCTAATTTTCATTCCCAAGGATCTGACTCTAAGGGGTTTGATTCGTTCCTTTCTACTCAAAGCATCTGCTACAACATTTGCTTTTCCAGGGTGGTAACGAATTTCACAATCATAATCGCTTAGCAACTCTAACCAATGACGTTGCCTCATGTTTAACTCTTTTTGATCTAAAATATGTTGGAGACTTTTGTAATTGGTGAAAACCGTACATTTAGTACCATACAGGTATTGTCTTCATAATTTAAGAGCGAATACTACCGCTCTTAATTCTAGATCATGGGTGGTGTAGTTTTCCTCATGAGGTTTGAGTTGATGGGAATCATAAGCTATTACTTTGAATCTCTGCATCAATACGGCTCCTAAACCTTGGATTAATGCGTCGTAATACACCACGAAGTCTTCACTTCCTTCGGGTAAGGCTAATATCGGAGCTTCGCAAAGTTTCTCCTTCAATAATTGAAATGCCGATTCTTGCTCTTCTCCCAGTCAAACTTCTTCTTCTTCTGGGTTAATTCAGTCAATGGTTTAGCAATCCTCGAGAAACCTTCAATGAATCGTCGGTAGTATCCGACAAGACCTAAAAATTGACCTATCTTGGTAGGGCTGGTGGGGGACGTCCAATTTTTAACAGCTTCGATCTTGGCGGGGTCAACGTGAATACCCTTACTGTCAATCACATGCCCAAGAAATTGTACCTTCTCGATCCAATAATTACACTTGGAGAATTTGGCGTACAATTTCTCTTCTTTGAGCAGTTCCAGTATGGTCCTTAAGTGTTCAGCATGTTCCTCTTTACTATGGGAGTAGATAAGAATATCATCGATGAATATAATCACGAACTTGTCCAAGTAGGGTTTGCACACTCGGTTCATTAGGTCCATAAATACAGCGGGTGAATTTGTTAAACCGAATGGCATTACTTGGAATTCGTAGTGGCCGTATCTCGTCCTGAAAGCCGTCTTATGGATATCTTCTTCCCTAACTCTCAGTTGATGATAGCCTGACCTTAAATCAATCTTCAAGTAGACACTCGATCCTTGCAATTGATCAAACAGGTCGTCGATTCTTGGCAATGGGTATCGATCTTCACAGTAAGCTTGTTCAACTCACGATAATCAACACACATCTGGAATGTTCCATCCTTCTTCTTTACAAAGAACACCGGCGCTCGCCATGGTGACGAACTCAGGCGGATAAATCATTTATCTGACAATTCTTGCAATTGCTTAGATAACTCATTCATCTCGGATGGTGCTAACCTATAACACGCTCGTGCTACCGGTGCTGCTCCCGGCACCAAGTCAATCTGAAATTCCACTTGACGTGCTGGCGGTAAACCAGGCAAATCCTCGGGAAATACTTCAGGAAAATCCTTGACTACTGGCACATCCTCAAATCGCTTCTCCTCCGACTTCTTCTCCGTGAATTGAGCCAAAAAGGCTTGACATCTTCTCTCGATGTACTTCACGACTTTAATTCAAGAGACGATGCTTAGACGTGTTTTACTTCGCTCACCGCGAACTATTAGGGTTTCATCTTCGAGTGGAATGTGAACGACCTTCTCGTCACATATGATTCTAGCGTGGTTCTTGGATAGACAATCCATTCCTATGACGACGTCGAAACTACCAAGTCTAATTGGCATGAGGTCTATGACGAATGGTTCGTTAAGTAGGCATAGGGTACAACCCTTGATTACGGTATTAGTGCTTATGGTATGTGTGAAAACACATACCTTTTCTGGACCAAATTAAGACCTAAAAGACCAAAAACTAACGAATAAATGCCAAATATATGTGTTTTTGTGTTTTTGTACATGCAGGTAATAAAATATGAGAAAGTGACAAAAAACCGAGCCAAAATCACTAAAAACGAGCACGGGATATGGAAAAAGTCAAGAACCAGAGCCGGGAATGCTAAAAAGCCAAAAGAAGCCCAAGAAAGCAAATAAAGTCCTTAAAATTTGAAGATATGGCAAAAGTGACCCTTGGAAGTATTTTGATAAAGTTGTCAAAAACAGTCCGTCAAGTTTCAGCAGTTGTCAAAAATGGTCCTTGAAAGATAAATTTTGAAGAAATGACAAGACAAGCCCTCAAAGAATCTAGAAATGTTCAAGAATGACCCTTGGATAATCATTTGTGAGTATGGCAGCCTTAGTCCTCATATTTTCAGAATTAATAATTATGGCCCTTGTAATTTTATAAGCTAAATCCTAAACCTACTACAAACCAACCGGACCCTTTATAAAACTATTACTAAACCAAATAAACCCAACCCAACAAATTATCCCATACCCACTCAGCCCACTAAACCCAAAAGCCCACTCCCCTTATGAAAATCTAAACCGGTCCCCTAAATTGATCCAAGTCAAACATTTTTTATAAAACCCGGTCAAACCCTCAATAAAAACAAGTCAAACTAAAATAAAATAAAACCAAAAGCGCCTTTTACCCCCAAACCCAGTTACTATTAACTGTCTCTCCCACCAAATTCACCCTGGTTTACCTTGATAAAAAACCTCGTATCTTCTGGAATCCTCTGCCTTGTCAGATAACGGTGCCAGAAGCTTGCATACGTGGCCTATCCAACCAATCTCCTTAAACCGAATATCCTAGAAGCTAATTCAAGGGGTCTAGCAGTAAGATAAGATCAAGAACTTTCTAGTGGGATTGAAGTCGGTGGATTGCAACCTGAAGCTTCTAGCAGAAGAGACCAGAGATTTCCTTAAGGCTATTAATAGGGGACCCGTGCTCATGGTGATGTCGTGTAGGTTTTAGGGTTTAATTTAGTACTCAATTTCTTTAAAATTCAATGTAATAGCTTTCTTCTGATGTAATCCGTGTTCAAGTTTAATAAAAGTTCTCATTTAAGTTGTTTTCAATTCTGTTTTTAATAAATTTTCCTATTAATATCTCTTAGTGTTAAAAGCTCTTATAAATCTTTTATTTAAGCTTTATTAAGTTTACTTTGAGCTTTTTAATAGTTAAAACTTATTTTCTGTATATAGTTTAATAATTAAAAAAAAACATAATTTGTACTTAAGGGTATATAAGCTCTGAATTCCCTTCTCCTATGTCCACATAAGCTACCTAGTGCTTATTGTGAGCTTGTGTCAGCTGCCTTAGTTCACATTTCCATTCAGCCTTCATACAAGTAAGTTTTCCTTTAATTTTCCTGCACTCTTCTTTAAAGTAGCTTATTTAGTTGTAATATAGCTTATCTCTGATAGTTTCTGCTTAATATAGTGGTTTAATTGCTTTAGGAGAGCTTTTATATGCCTTAGGATAAAATTTCATTTTCATTGCTCTTGTTTAGTGTAATCTGCATTTTGGTGTTCTAGTAGTTAGTTGCTGGTTTTTATTGATCATATAGTCTTTAAGTTAGATAAGTAAGTGATAAGGCGAAAAGTGTACCGCTTTTCGGGGGTCATTTAAGCCCTAAATCGTATTTATTTGATCAATTATTACCCTAAATCGTTCCTTTTGGCATTTTAGGTACTTTGGAGAGAAATTCTGGAAAAGGAAGCATTTTGGACGTTTTTGGAGCATAAAAGTGAAGAATTCGACAAAGTGCCAAAAATCTGCTGAATAGTACCCTTGACGGCGTCAAGCATGGAGCTGACGGCGTCAAGTCTTGATAAGCCAGAACAGATTAAAGAGGGACGGCGTCAAGAAGGCCATCAAGAAACCCTAACGACGGCGAGGTGACGGCTTCAAGGCTATAACGTGACGCCGTCAGATCTGTTTTTCTATATATATTCGCATAATTTTTAGTCATTAGTGTGGAACTTGTGTGGAACTTTTTAGAGAGAAACCCTAGATGATTTTTCAGCTTTTTTAAGGGTTTTATACCCTTGGATCTCTCATGTTACATTGAAGATAAGTAATCCATTAATCATTCAATATGTCTATGTGTTGTTTGATTCTATCTTACGCTTGTCTTTTGTTTAACATGCTAGGCTAGGTTTCCTTTGTGTTTGCTTAGATCTAATGAAACCTAACTATTGTTTATGTATTGAATGGTGTGTTATTAATTGTATTGGATGGGTGATTATCGATGTTAGGCTTAAGAAAACTGGCAGACTTCCGGTTGGTAACATGCTTGAACGTCTTAAGAAACTTGAACCAAGGTGTACTAAGGTTATTTGATTGTATTTAATGCATGAGCGAATTCTAGTGATCCCATTTTAGGAGCTTCTTAGCCGGCTCGACATAGGAGTGAAGTAGGAGCTCATAGAGTTAGTGGAAGTCCGTACACACCCCTACGAATGGTATTAAGGAATACAATTCGTCATCCACGCAATTAATACACACTAATCAATCAGTAAAAGATAGTTAGGGAGTAAGGAAATCTAAGTAAACACACTTCTCTCCATATTAGTTTTCACAAACATTTACTTTCATTTTATTTTATTTTATTTGCATTAGTAGTTATTTGGGTTAGTTGACTAGCAACTAATTCCACCCACTCCTTCAAAACCCGAGATTTTTACTTGCTTTCGTTAAAATATAAAAATACAAAAAGAATCTTCCCTCACCCCTAGACCTATTAGAGTAGCTTTTCAATCCTAACGACACTATTCCCGCAGAGAACGATCAATCCCCCGGTACTTGCCACTACACTATACTACATCGGTCAGGTACACTGCCTGGTGGGGATTGCAAGCTTCTCAAGATCCCTTGAGAAGTAAAACCCTAGTGCGTGGTCGCAATCCCGCGCATCAAAGTTTTTGGCGCCGCTGCCGGGGAATAGTTATTGTTTAGGTTGAATTTTTATTTTATTAGGTCTACTCACTAGATTCCTTTCTAGTGAGATTTTTATTTTAATTTTCTAGGATCCCTTTAGTCTATCTCTCTCTGCTCTACCCATTGCTCAAATCTTCCTTGGCCATCATGGTAAACGAAGATCTCTCCAATCTTAGAGTCACTAGGAGTCGTAGTTCACTAAGAGACTTTATTCAACCCTACGCAGAACCTGATAGGGAAATGCGAAGGTTAAGGCAACTCTTTGCAACAACCGAACCATCCGGCATTGCCATCAACTTTGAGGATGCCCTCTCAGAGGAAGAATCCAATCATCATCCTACACCCCCTAGCCCTCAATCCAATCACGATATGGAGGTTCCCGAAAACCCAGTCCCTAAATGCCTCAAGGATTACTCTTCTCCCACCCCTCGTGGTTTCTCCAATGCTATTGTTTTTCCTGATGAACACACGGATGGAGTCTTACCTCCCGGCTATGATTTTTTCCCTTCACCCTTTACGAAAAAGCCAAGGATTGGTATAACAAGATTCCCTCCGAGTCCATCTTCACATGGGAACAACTTATCTCAAAATTCTATGAGAAATTCTTTCCCATAGGAAGAACTTCAACATTGCGAGACGAAATCCTCCGCTTCCATGTTGAACTAGCAGAACCTATTCACAAATCTTGGATTAGATTCAAGGATCTAATTAGACAAGTCCCTCATCATGGCATTGAACTTTGGTTCCTTGTCCAAATCTTTTATGATAGCGTCTCTAGAAATGACCAAATGGGAATCAATAATTCGTCAAAAGGAAGGATAGCCAATTTAAGCGCCAAGGAAGCATGGGATAGGATTGAGGAATATGCTCAAGATCAGGATGATACCTGGGATGAACCCGATTCGATCATGAGCGCTTCTAAGATCATGAATCCTTCTTTTGATAACCGGTTGAGTAGGTTGAATGAACAAGTATCCTATCTAGACAAGTCGCAACCAACTAAACGATTATCAAACCCATACTTGATCTGTGACCAATGTGGTGGCCCGCATGAAGTGGAGGAGTGCGGGGACAATACCACCACCGAACAAGCGTGTTTGTCAAGCCACGACATCTTTAATGATCCCTCCCTCTTAACTTTCTACCAAAACAATGATCTTACCCCTTGGGGAAATCTTGAGAGAAGTGAGGAAGGAGGAGAATATCCTGACTACAAGGTTAGGAGCACTTTTGAAGATGATCTTGGGCATTTCACACTCGAAAAGAGTCTGCAACTATAAGGTCTCAACAACCTAATCACTAGCCAACAAAATGAGTGGAGAACCCAATTTGCAAAACTCAACGCCACTCTTGATAACCTTGAACAACCTCAAGTGGGTCAAAGAGACCCCTTACTCGCCATCACCACCCGTGCTGGAACAACTACTAAAGATCCACCTTTCCCAGCTCAACAGTCTAACGTCACGGAGCCCGACACCCCCCACGAGGAAGAAAGTACTGTGAACGATGGGAATCCCGAGCAACCCCCTCTAGTAACCCCCTCTCCACTTACTCCGACCAAACAGCCCACTAAAGTCCCATATCCGTCCCGCCTCAAGAATCAAAAGGTCGAGAATGATGAAAAGAGATTCTTGTCATACTTGAAGGATTCGGTCGTCACCATACCCCTTCTTGATGCATGTTACCATATGCCCAAATATAGTACATACTTCAAGAAGTTGCTAACCAACAGAAAAAGGCTCGAGGGTCTTGTAACCCTAGGAGAGGAATGTTCCGTGGTAACCCAGCAAGGACTACCCAAGAAGGTGGACGATCCCGGGAGTTTCACCTTGCCCTGCTCCATAGGATCTCTTTCAGTCAAGAATGCTCTAGCTGACTTAGGGGCAAGTATCAATCTCATGTCACATTCCATGTTCCTTAAATTGGGGTATTCAGGATTAAAACCAACCCGTATGAACATCCAACTAGCCAATAGATCGGTCAAATACCCCTTGGGAATATGTGAAAACGTGCTTGTTAAGGTAGGGAAGTTCAAATTTCCAGTTGACTTCGTCATCCTTGAAATGGAGGAAGATGACCTAGTGCCCATCATTCTAGGAAGACCATTCCTAGCAACTGCTCGTGCTGTGATTGATGTTCATGATGGCAAACTAACCTTACGAGTAGGGGCCGATGGCTTAACCTTCGACATCAAGGACACAATGAATCTTTCCTTCGAAGCAGCTAACCGGCTGTATTGCATCAGAGAAGTCGATGAACTAACCGACGTGATTGACAATTGTGCAGATGAACAAATAGAAGTTGGTTGGTTGCGAGACGAAGCTCCCTTACCCATCTTAGAGGAGAAAAAGACTATGGATGTTAGCGCAGTCTCCTTCTATCCCAGACAAGAAATCGAACAGCTTGAACTTCGTAAACCTGAGAATAAACTTAAACCATCCATCGTCGAGCCACCCACGTTAGAACTCAAGGAACTCCCAAACAATCTTGAATATGCTTTCCTCCAAGGAGAAGATCAACTTCCGGTAATCATAAACTCTTCTTTGAAAGGTGAACAAAAAGATAAACTCTTAGGAGTTTTAAGAAAATATAAAGGAGTTATAGCATGGAGTGTAGTCGACATCAAGGGGATTGACTCAACCTTTTGCACGCATAAAATCCTCATGGAGGAGGACTATAAACCTTCCGTGCAACCTCAGAGGTGAGTAAACCCCAATATCAAGGAAGTCGTAAAAAAGGAAGTCATCAAACTCCTAGATGCAGGGCTAATTTACCCAATTTCAGACAGCCCATGGGTAAGCCCTGTACAAGTTGTACCAAAGAAAGGAGGAATGACGGTGGTAAAGAACGATAAGGAGGAGTTAGTGCCTCAAAGAACAGTAACCGGGTGGCGTGTATTCATCGATTATAGGAAGCTGAATGATGCAACCTGAAAGGGTCATTTCCCCCTCCCATTCATCGACCAAATATTGGAAAGATTGGCAGGACATGAGTACTACTGCTTCCTGGATGGGTTCTCACGGTATTTCCAAATCCCTATAGCTCCCGAGGACCAAGAAAAGACTACGTTTACATGCCCTTATGGCACCTTCGCCTACAAACGAATGCCCTTTGGACTATGTAACGCCCTCGCCACTTTCCAACGTTGCATGACTGCAATCTTCCACGAGGTAATGGAAGACAGCATGGAGGTCTTCATGGATGACTTTTCAGTCTTTGGAGACTCTTTTGATGCTGTCTTGCTAACCTCGAAAAAATGCTCAAACGTTGTGAGGAGACTAACTTGGTGCTAAACTGGGAAAAGCGCCATTTTATAGTGAAAGAAGGGATTGTGCTTGGGCACAAAGTCTCAGAAAGTGGAATTGAAGTAGACCGGGCAAAGATTGAGGCTATATCCTTATCCAACCACCGTTAAGGCAATCCGTAGCTTCTTAGGTCATGCTGGCTTCTATAGGAGATTCATTAAAGACTTCTCAAAAATAGCTAGACCGATGACTCAATTGCTTATGAAGAATGCCCCGTTCGACTTCTCTCAAGAATGCAAGGATGCATTTGATCGATTAGAGCAGGACCTCACACAAGCTTCGATTATGGTTACCCCTAATTGGGATTTGCCATTTGAAATCATGTGCGACGCTAGCGATTACGCTGTTGGGGCAGTGTTAGGGCAAAGACTTAACCAACACTTCCAGCCAATATACTACACTAGCAAAACCATGAATCCTGCTCAGGAAAACTACACTACCACTGAAAAGGAATTATTGGCCATGGTATTTGCTTTTGATAAGTTCCGCCAATATCTTGTCCTTTCAAAAACGGTTGTTTTTACGGATCATTCATCTCTTCGATATCTTTTCACTAAACAGGATGCTAAACCGCGATTAATTCGCTGGATCTTACTATTGCAAGAGTTCGATGTGGAGATTCGTGATAAGAAGGGAGCAGAGAATCTTGCGGCTGACCACCTCTCGCGACTCGAAAACCCCAGCCTTAGTGAATCTGACAAGAGTGAGATTCGGGATTCATTTCCTGAAGAGCAGCTCATGTCAATAAATGATTTTGAGCCATGGTATGCAGATTATGCTAAATACCTGGCAAGTAGGGTTATTCCTGAACACATGAACAGACATGAAAAGAGGAGGTTCTTCAATCAGTTAAATTACTACTTTTGGGACGAACCTTTCTTATTCCGTAGGTGTCCAGATCAAGTAATCAGGCGTTGTGATTCAGAAACTGAGGCAATCAGAATTATGAAAGAATGTCACGCTGGTCCATCTGGAGGGCATCACGGAATGAACACTACTGCGCGAAAGATTTTCGACGCAGGATTCTATTTGCCTACAATATTTTGTGATGTGAGGGGAATGATACAGACTTGCGACGCGTGCCAAAGAGCTGGGAATATCTCTAGGAGGGATGAAGCACCTCAAAATTATATACAAGTGTGTGAGGTTTTCGATGTTTGGGAAATTGATTTCATGGGACCCTTTCCATCTTCAGGGGGGAATGAATACATTTTAGTGGCCATTGATTATGTTTCAAAATGGGTGGAAGCACAAGCCCTTAAGACTGACGATGCTAGGGCAGTCATTCATTTCTTAAAAAAATTGTTCGCTAGGTTCGGCATTCCGAAAGCTCTTATTAGTGACAAAGGAACCCATTTTTGCAACTCGCAAATGGAGAAAATCATGAAAAGATATGGATCTCTCACCAATTCTCCACAGCTTATCATCCTCAAACCAACGGTCAAGTCGAAAATACTAATAGATCCATAAAAAGGATATTAGAGAAAACGGTCAACCAAAACAGAAAAGATTGGTCTTTTAAGCTCAATGAAGCTTTGTGGGCATTCCGAACTGCTTATAAGACACCAATCGAGACGACCCCGTTCCGTATGGTATATGGCAAGGCATGTCATCTTCCAGTGGAACTAGAACACAAGGCATATTGGGCACTTAAGGCTTTTAATTTGGACTATACAGTTGCGGGATCAAATAGATTTTTACAGCTCCAAGAGCTCGATGAATAGAGATAAGAGGCTTATCAATCCTCCATTAAATACAAAGAAAGGGCAAAAAGATGGCATGACCAACGGATTAATAAACCCAAGGAATTTTCTGAGGGAGACAAAGTCCTCTTATATAATTCTCGTTTAAGGTTATTTCCTGGAAAACTTAAATCTAGATGGTATGGGCCTTTTACTGTAAGGAGCTCTTCTAAAACCGGAGCCATTGTGTTGGTAGACGATGAGGATAAGGAATTCACCGTGAATATACAACGAGTCAAGCATTATCAAGAGAATAATAATGAAATAATCAATGAGGAAGACATAACTCTTGATGATGATGTAGGATAGGGTGACTTTGATTCTAGCTACAAGACTCGTTAATAAAGAAAAGCGCTTCTTGGGAGGCAACCCAAGCTTTGTGTGATTCTTTATTTGTTTGTTTGATTTTATTTGCTTCCGTATGTATGTTTTATTTTTATTGTTATTGGTTCATGCTTCAAACTACATTGTGAAAATGCTTTATTTTGTTTTAAACTTCGTCTTAACTATATATAAAGGTATTTTGCAAAAGATAAGTGTAAGAGAAATCTAAATCGGTTTATAAGAACAAATGAACATGAATCATAACAATATTAAAATTACATACATATTAGTAATTGTTTGAGTCAAATGCTTGTATCGAGTCATAATGATATTTTGCAGGATTTCCAGGAAGTAAGAATTGAATTTTTCCAGAAATTTTTTGGAAACTTAACATGAGAAATCTGTCAGATCACTTCTGACGGCGTCAAGCCCCAGGCTGACGGCGTCAGGTTCAGTTTTCTGGAATTTTTGAAAGTTTTGTTTTTCTTCCGGAATCATAAAATGCTTTATAAGATCTCTAACTTATAAACTCCAGGAATCTGCAAAATATTCATTCCACAAGCATTATATCCTTATACAGATTTATCCCGCCGATGTTATGTCAGTTTCATGTTTGTTTTCTCAGGTTTAACAGGTTATTTTGGAAGAGAAGATGATTTATATTTCGGAAGGGAAGCTTTGAGTGTTCATTTTCTTGGAAGAAGAACTAACCATGTGACCCCTTTATCTACCAAGCGAATCAGGGGAGTATTTGATTTCATTCTTTTACCTTATTTACTTTTACATCTTATTATTTGAACATTGGGGACAATGTTCATCTTAAGTGTAAGGGGGGGGGGGGTAAAGTACGATACCTTAGAGAATGCAATTACGCTTGATTTTTGTTTGTTTAATGGTAGATGTGTAATAAAACTGAGATAAATACCTGTTAGGGCAATTTTAATGCCAAATTTAAAATTTTTTACAACATTTAGGAGTGAAACTTTTGTCTTAATAAGCGTCTCATGGATAGGAGTTATATGACTAGCACAAAACCGTACCACTAAAAATTTTCCACCCCAAATATGTGAGGTTCGCCCCTAGAATTGGTAGGAAAAGCATTCATTTTTAATGCTTGTGTGTGTACCGGTAGCACTTAGATTCTAGAACTTGCGATAGGACCATCCCGAATCCACAAGTGAGACTACATTCGTGTAGTTAGATTTACTACATGATAAGAGGCATTAGGATTAACCCTTGTTTTACACCTGTGTTTTTGTTATAATTACTTTGACTACATTGGTCAAGTAATTCTCCCACACCCTTAGAATTGTACCCATTTTCGGTACACGATACCCCTAGTACACCCCTCCGAGCCTATCTTTTTCGTTTCTAACTTTAAGCATTTTACTTAAAGGAAGAATTTGTTACACCCCACTTAAATGTACACCCAAATCGCCTTATCCTACCTTGTATGCACTCACCTTTAGTGCATTTTTGTGACAACATTTGTTTAAACCCTTAGTTAAATATCTAATTGATTACATGGTTGCTAAGTCGAGTCATATCCTTGTGCATATTGTTTTGGGTCGATTGGGACTCATGGGTAAAGTACTAGTGTAATGGAGTAATGGGGAAGAACAACATTATTACCCCCATATGTGCTAAATATTTTAAAAGTACTCCAAGTGTTTTGATTATCTTAATTCGAGTCATTATAATAGTTATTTGTAAAGTATGTAAAAGTTAAAGTGTAAGGGGAGAACCGAGGCCCCTATGATGTATTATTTTGGATGGTAGGGCAAGAATNAAAAAAAAAAGAAAAAAAGTAGCAAAAAACATACGGACTACCATCCCGTTTCTTTTTATGTTTATTTTATGTTTTATTAGTTTTTGAATTAGCGTTAGTCGAGACTAGTCTTGGCTTAGCAACGCCATATTGTACATGTAATCAATCAAGATATTTAACTCGCCACCAGTAAAATATCCCTTATCCAACAAAACCGTGTTTATCATATCCCTACACCTCATTACAACCCTTTTTGTAAAGTCCTCTTTGATAGTTTATCTTAGGTGCTTTCGCCTAGTGGAGAAGGTTTTCGATCCTTTCCCAAGCCTATGGTAATCTATTTGCTATGACAGGTAGTGAGAGATATTGTCCATTTTCATTTATGAGATATAATTCTATGACACCTGAGAGATGTGAGTATCTAAACACTACTTGTGAGGTGCTAGTATGTAATCTCCGTGCTTATTATGATTAAAGTGGAATGATTATTTGTTGTAATTACTTTTATATTAGCGTTAAATGACCCCTAACTTGTATTTTGATTAGAATAAAAGCGCATTTGCTTGAGGACAAGCAAATCTCAAGTGTAAGGGTATTTGATAAGGCGAAAAGTGTACCATTTTTCGGGGGTCATTTAAGCCCTAAATCGTATTTATTTGATCAAATATCGCCCTAAATCGCTCCTTTTGGCATTTTAGGTACTTTGGAGAGAAATTCTGAAAAAGGAAGCATTTTGGACGTTTTCGGAGCATAAAAGTGAAGAATTCAACAAAGTGTCAAAAATCTGCTGAATAGTACCCTTGACAGCGTCAAGACCACACCTGACGGCGTCAAGCCTTGACGGGCCAGAACACAATTTTAGAGATTAAAGGGGGACGGCGTCAAGAAGGCCATCAAGAAACCCTAACCACGGCGAGGTGACGGCGTCAAGGCTATAACGTGACGCCGTCAGATCTGTTTTTCTATATATATTCGCATAATTTTTAGTCATTAGTGTGGAACTTTTTAGAGAGAAACCCTAGACGATTTTTGCAGCTTTTTTAAGGGTTTTATACCCTTGGATCTCTCATGTTACATTGAAGATAAGTAATCAATTAATCATTCAATATGTCTATGTGTTGTTTGATTCTATCTTGTTCTTGTCTTTTGTTTAACATGCTAGGCTAGATTTTCTTTGTGTTTGCTTAGATCTAATGAAACCTAACTATTGATTATTGATTGAATGGTGTGTTATTAATTGTATTGGATGGGTGATTATCGATGTTAGGCTTAAGAAAACTGGCAGACTTCCGGTTGGTAACATGCTTGAACGTCTTAAGAAACATGAACCAAGGTGTACTAAGGTTATTTTGATTGTATTTAATGCATGAGTGAATTCTAGTGATCCCATGTTAGGAGCTTCTTAGCCGGCTCGACATAGGAGTGAAGTAGGATCTCATAGAGTTAGGGGAAGTCCGTACACACCCCTACGAATGGTATTAAGGAATACAATCCGTCATCCACGCAATTAATACACACTAATCAATCGGTAAAAGATAGTTAGGGAGTAAGGAAATCTAAGTAAACACACTTCTCTCCATATTAGTTTTCACAACCATTTACTTTCTTGTTATTTTATTTTATTTGCATTAGTAGTTATTTGGGTTAGTTGACTAGCAACTAATTCCGCCCACTCTTCCAAAACTCGAGATTTTTACTTGCTTTCCTAAAAATATAAAAATACAAAAAGAATCTTCCCTCACCCCTAGACCTATTAGAGTAGCTTTTCAATCCTAACGACACTATTCCCGCAGAGAACGATCAATCCCCCGGTACTTGCCACTACACTATACTACATTGGTCAGGTACACTGCCTGGTGGGGATTGCAAGCTTCTCAAAATCCCTTGAGAAGTAAAACCCTAGTGCGTGGTCGCAATCCCGCGCATCAGTCAAAACAATCCTTGAAGGCAATATTGGGTGAACACAAATTTAGTTAAGGGTGTAGTGTCGTTACTAACATACTACGGCGAAGGAGACAAAGAACATTGATATATGACCGGAACGCCGGGCAATACACCAATGCCTGCTCAAATCCCTCACCTAAGCATGATTCACGACGAAAGGGTAGGAATAGTGATGCGCGTGATGTGTCGTTGCGGTTTAGCAGTGTTAATGCCTACTCAAGTTTTAAATTTATATTTAGCCGACTTATCAATAACAAACACACACTTAACGAGCAGTGTACCCGGTCAGTATGAATATAATGGTAAGTAGAGTGTCGTTCACTAAGAGTGGAACGTATTATCTAGTTAACCTAATCAGTATTTTAATATCCTAAGTTAGTTTTACAGACTAATCTAATGCAAGGGGGTTCAACCTGAGAGACTGGCACAAATTGGTTTTATTAAACAGTAAATTAAACTAATGAGCACGAATCAGCGAATAGCATACACGTACACAGATAAATAATAGAGACTGTAAGAAGACCTGTCCTGATAATTAAGTAGCTTGTCACTTGTTTTATTGCTAGTTTTATATGAAGTGTATATTAGTTAAATCTTTCTCATTGGATCTCATTATATCGGCGGGTAAACCCTTAATGATTACTTATGACTATCCTATTTATCCAAAGAAGTCAGATTAAATAGGCGAGGAAGGGGTATGGCAGCCCAAGCAGTGCTCAGCTAAACACAGAGGTTATCAATGCACTAATATAAGTCATCAAAGACATCATCATATAAACTTTAATTGATGGGAAAGCAATTTTAAGAGGTGTGTATGATTTTCCGTAGTCACATACACATGCCCATCTATCCTGATGAATTAAAGTGTACTATTACAATAAAAGAAAACTACTTAATGAATTAAATACATGCAGGACCTTCTTACAGCTCTATATCTTCATTTGGGGTGTGTCTTGTGTTGCTTCTTCGACTGAACTCGGCTCCTTAGGGTTATGTTGCACACAAAATTCGTCTAGGTCTTGGGGTATTTATAGTTTCTGTCTGAGGGCTCGATGCGGCGCATGTCATAAGTAGATGTGGCGCATTGACTTAACTTCGCGTGGGGTCCAAGATTAATATATTCTGGAATATTCGTACACCGTCTTCAGATGTGGCGTAACTTGAATCTTTATGCGGCGCATGTCCTTCAGTATCTTGGATTGTATCT
>LBNU01022317.1:15776-40629 GCA_014162995.1 Artemisia annua
ATGAAAATAGTTGAACCTAATTGGTGACTTTTTTGATTCCTTTGCTTTTAATTCACTTCATTTCTCAATATATTATCATTCAATTATATTTTATGTCATTAATGCAAAAGTTGAGCGTTAATTTGTTTTGCATTAAACTGTATTCTAATTTAGTAATTTTTGTTTTGAAGACTAACTAAAATTTTCATTAAATTAATGAATAAATAAGATTAGATGATGTTTGATGGATTCGAAACGTCAACATTGGTAAAAGACTAGTTGTATTTCGTAACAAATACAGTATTTTACTAGTAGAATAAAATTTAGAAGTGGCTTTTTTTAATAAATCGTACAGTATAACTAAAATTTGATCTTCTAGAAATAAAAGTATCTACCAAATGTAGTATGTTCGTTACCTCACTTTTTATTTATTAAGATGTATATATAGAAAGTTACCTTTACGAAAGAAGTATGATCAAGGGGTTGTTTTCTTGAGAGTGTCCAGTTTTAGCTTTAAAGAAAATCATTGTACTACTATAATAACTTTTTATTTAGTTTTTATCGTTTTGTTTCTTTCACTATGCTGTTTTTTTGGAACCATCGCTAAGCATTTTTTGTAGTAGTAGCCATTCTTATTTGTATTTTGGAAGTAGAAATATTTTTTTAAGTGATCTCCAATATGTCTCGTGCAGGGAAGGAACCAGGGGGTTCTCGTTAGTTTCCGGGACTTCTAAGGATTTTTTCGATATAGAGTTAACTTTTGAAAAAAAAAAAAAAAAAAAAAAAAAAAAAAAAAAAAAAAAAAAAACTTTGATTTTTTTAATGCATCTTAAATGCACTCAACTTATCAAAATGTGTTTATGGCGTTATTTAGTTAGTATAGTTAAAAATAAATAAAAAAAAAATAAAAATAAAAATGTGCACCCGATCGTATTTAGTCCTGGTTCCATCCCTGTGTCGTGTGTGTGAATTGAAACTTATGACGATTGTCACTTGGACTTGGAATTTTGAATGAAGGATGTTGACTTGTCGTTATGTTGAATGAAGGTGACTCGAAGTCGAATTGCTTATCATATCCTTTGTCATTATTTGGTTATCATTTAGGCAATTTGCTTTCTTTCGTCTTAATTTCGTGCCCACCTTACCTTTTCTAACTTCTAATGAGTAGGGATGGCACCCGTGGGTAATGGGCACGGGTACCTCTAACCCGTCACCCACCCACGTAGTTTTTTTCTCACCCGTCACCCACTAATGGGTATAGTTTTCTACCCATGCCCTTGCCCGTGGGTATTTGTTGCCCACGGGTAAACCCATGGGTTAGCGTTATGCAACAAAATTACAAAACTATGATATGAAAACTAACTACGAAACTGCGTAATAAGACACTAATCAATTTGCCAAATACCAAGTTCACAAAATACTTAAACACATGCTTGAAAGTAGCAATCAAACATCGGTACACCAAATGACATTACTATTTGTTCATTAAAGAGATAAAGTAAAATAAGTTAAAATATCTTTAGCAAAACAAAAAATTCGTGTCTAGCATCCTACTAGAATACTTAGATGTGTTAGGTGTGTACCTGATAAAGGGAATAACTGAAGTTACAGGTGAGTCGAAGTGCGAGCAAGAAAGAAGCGGGTAAGATGTATTTTAGCACAAGGATGAACTGAGTGTATGATATTATACATGTTAGCATGTATACAAATTTAATTATTTGATCTTTCATATTCTTTTTTTAGTCTTGAACTCAAACAACTTTTAGAATAATGTGTTTTCTGGAGACTTGGTAACTATTAAATGTATACCTGCAACATCATAAATATTTTAATTAGTATAATTAATCTTAACATGGGTTTATGGGTACACCCACGGGTATTTTGACGGGTATACCCATGGGTATTTTGAATGGGTGTCATGGGTTTACCCACGATGGGTATGCCTCACTCGTCACCCACCCGTCACGCACTAATGGGTATAGTTTTTCACCCACAACCCACCCGTGGGTAAAAATTGACTCGTTTACCCACTCATTTATGATGAGTACCCGCGGGTTGTGGGTTTTTTCTCGCCCATTGACATCCTTACTAATGAGTGGCACATTTGTAGTTGGACTTTGTCTTAAGCGTCGCTATAGCCTGGCCTATATTGACATATTCACGTTTTACTGAGAATTTTTTTATTAAAAAAAAAAAAAAAAAAGAAAAAAAAAAAACCCTTAAAAGTGCTTATTACTTAGTTGTAACAAAAGGTAATAGGATAATAAGATTGTTTTTATAAGCTTACCCAAACACAACCAAGTGAATAGTAGTATCACTTTCTCACTGCCAACTTTCCAGTGTTATATGAAAATTTACTCAAACACATTTACGAAGTGAAGACGACTAACACTTTGTTCTCAATTTTTAAAACAAATAAAACAAGAGCATTGATTGACATGTCTAATTCGTGGGTCTAATTTTATGTCTAATCTTATATGGCATTATTCTATTGCTGATGGTAGATGGACCCACGTCAACACAAACTAATAAAACACTTCCACATCACTTTAGGCATAAAATTAGGCACACATTTAGGCCCTTAAATCATTTTCCATAAAAAAAATAGGAAAAAGAAAAGAAATGGAAAAGTAATGAGGTTTTGGTTAATATGTTCTTGAGATTAGAAAAATAATAATAATAAAAAAAAATAAAAAAAAATAATTATCAAGTTGTAATAAAAGGAAAATAACTTTCAAATTACATGTATATTGTTTAATTGTTATTATCAAATCTTTTAAAAATGTCATATTAATCTTTACACAATATATATTAATGTTCTTTGGTGAATATTTTTAAGAAAAACTTTTTTCATCTCCAATTCTCTTTCTTTTCTTAGACAAAAACTCAAAAATACATTTTTTTTTTTTCTCATTTTTTTCTTTTTAAATTTTAACTAAAAAATACAATGTAAATGTAATGAATTTTGAATCATAAAGAGTTTAATGCGTTGAAAAAGTTAGGTAAGTTGTATCCTCTAAATAAAAGGAAGTTCAAATATGAATCTCGCATCTATTGATGTCTATGGTTGATCGATCTAACTGTATTTGCATTTATTGTAATAACGACCCAAGGATGTTCTTTTAAGTCATTTCACGGGTTTATTTCTTTGACTTTTCAGAGCTATGTTCATATTTGAAAAGAATTTTTTTTAAGCTTCTATGAGTATCAGGTTCACTACATTTTATATATACGAATCGATCACTTTCTCATTAACTTTCGAATCGATGTTCCATATTTGTCATGATTCACAAATTGGGTAAAACGAGGCTCGCATTGCTTAAATCCTTTGTCATCGTTTAAGTTGTCGTTTACTCGTTTAGGACTTTAGGCATATGCCTTAGTATTTGCTTCCTTTCGCTAACTTTTTTCAATGGTCCATGCGCATGCGCACAGTTACTGGTTGAACAAGTCGTACTTTTGTTATTCGACTTTGTCTTAAACCTGATCATTATAATGTAAACCAACAAGAATCACCAAACAATCTCAACCAACCTTATTCACTGGACCATTAGTCGTCACTACTCATATCTAGACTTTCTCAACTCAACCAAGCATGATCTTTTTTTTGGACCACGTCTTTGACCAGTTCTTATTTATTCTTTTGGTCGAATATAAGCTTTTATATTTAAAAGTGAGTTATAATTTACTAGTTATTCTCTTAAGTTTATCCTAGTTAAATCTTGCAAGTTTTCCATATCATATACTACATGTTAATGTATACATTAACAATTTGTTAATCAGTATCTGCGATAATTTTATATTTTTTAAAACGTTTTTGTGTTATGTTGCTAATATAATACCTTAGTAGTCGGATTCAAACTTCACTTGATACACATTGGTTAAGTCACATATATCCGAGTTTGACCTCTCTCAGTAACTTTATATAGGGAAAAACTCATCCATTTTTTACTCATTAGTTTACTTTATGGATATAAACTAAAGGACTAAACATTTATGAATATGGGATTACTTGATAAGAAAATTTTGGAAAAGCAAAAGGAGATAGAGTGGAGAGATGCATCGGATTCACGTTACAAGGACTTTGTAAAAAGTAAATGCTTTACTGGTCCAATATGGGCCGCTGGGTCCACAATATAATTTGATTATTTTCACTTTACATTTTTACCCACATTTTCCTCAACTGTTGGTGAAAGCCCACTTTCAGTTTATGTTCGACAAGGTAACTTGTGTAACTTTCATTTCATCGGACCAAGATCATGTCAACTTCCATCATTACATGTCATGTTGACTTGTAAAAAAAAAAAGAATCAAAGTAAGAAAATGGCCACTTTATTTTTTCTCAAAAGACACCGCACCATCATCGAAATCAACATGAGAGAAACTCAATCCATGATCATCAAGTTATAACCTTAAGTAATAACTTGTATTTAATACGGTAAAAGATATACATCGCCCTAGTTTACACGCTTATTTTATTTGCGTATGTATCATCACAGCGCAATGAGATAGGTTGCCATTACAAATATCAAGCAAATTGAGTTCCGAAGATCGACCTCATATCTCCGAAAATGACTTGATTGTCTTGAAGCCGTGATTCTCGGGAAGTGGTCCATTTCCGGGCCGAACAGAGATCGTCACCTCCAAGCCTGACACAAAAATAGTAGATAATTATTGACAATCTTAGTTGAAAGCATGGTGTCACGAAACTTTGGTGGTCTAACGTAAGGGTGCCAATTCCCGTTACAACACAAACCGAACACGAATATAAACCATGATAGGGTTGTGTCTCTACGGGTATGTGACGTAAATGGGTCGACCCGCCCACCCGTATAGTAACCGGGTCGTTTCGGGTTGGGTTGTGGATTAAACTGGTTGACCCACCCGCCCATTTATAATTAAAAGTTAATACATATACAAATTCAAACCACCAACCCATTTTACCCGAATATAACCTGTTTACTGACTGACGCTTACAATCCATTAAAGCACGTCTGGGTTAGGGTTGGGTTTTTCAAGACAATTAACTAATTGGATGTGCTCGGGTCAAGTGATGCCAACCCGAAACTGACTTGAATTGCCACCCCTTGTACAATAAATGAACATAGTAAAACCCAACAAGCATGTGTGTGTGTGTTCGTACCAGCTGCCTTTGCAGCTACAGCTTCTTGATAGATATCCGTTACAAACAGGACTTCAGATGGCTTATGAACTCCAAGTGATTCCGATATTTCAACATAACTCTTTGTTTCTTTCTTGTTCCTGAAACAAATATTATAAAATAAGGATTAGGGTTTGTTCATAAACGCAAAAATCAAATGTTCAGAAACATTTACAAGTAGATCGTGTGCTGAATTACCCCACTGTGGTGTCAAAAAATCCGCACAAGTAGTTTCTCAAGTCCCCGTAATTGGTATATCCAAATAACAGCCTCTGTGCTAATCTGCTACCACTTGAATATATATACACCTGATCAAACATGGCCGTTAGTTTTAAAAAAATTTAAAGACATTAAATGCTTTGTATTAGTTTCATTAACGTATTATCATAAAGTCGAAAACTAAACGAACACATACTAAAACTAGGGACTTACCTTTATACCAGAAGCATGCCACTTTTCAAGAGCGCTAGGGACATCATCAAAAACCACACCTTTCAGTTCATTTTTCTCAAATCCAGTTTGCCATATGTGACCCTAGAAGAATGATATTCAGCAACGTTTTCTGAAAGTGAGTGTAAAATCATGTTCAGGATGTTGAATTTGCTTACTTGTAACTGTTTTAAGGAAGTAATTTTCCTGTCAGATTTTATCATTCCTTCAACATTAGCGACCAAAGCAGCTATCACCTTCTCTTTTCCCGCCNCTCGTCACTACTGATATCTAGACTTTCTCAACTCAACCAAGCATGATCTTTTTTTGGACCACGTCTTTGACCAATTCTTATTCTTATTCTTCTTTTGATAGAAAATAAGCTTTCACATTTATAAGTGAGAGTTATAATTTACTAGTATTTCTCTTAAGTTTATCCTAGTTAAATCTTGCAAGTTATCCATATCATATGTTATCCTAAATGCATTATAAATACATTAACAATTTGACAATCAGTATCTGCGATAATTTTATATATTCTAAAACGTTACTGAGCCGAGAAACTAAATGTTAATATCCTTTTATTTGTGACAAAAAAAATGTTAGGTTCATATCACTTTTAAGTGTTTAAAAGGAAACTTTAAAGGGTGTTTCCAGTTTTGCAAGCAACAGTGAAGATTGTAATCCTGATTCCCAAACATTCTGATGTAGCAACAATCTTTTAAAAGAACTAATTAGTTACTTAAACTACCGTCAAGGTACCTTAGTAGTCGGGTTCAAACTTCACTTGATACACATCGGTTAAGTCACATATATCCGAGTTTGACCACTCTAAGTAACATATATAGGGAAAAACTCATCCATTTTTCACTCATTAGTTTACTTTATGGATATAAACTAAAGGACCAAACATTTATGAATATGGGATTACTTGATAAGAAAATTTGGAAAAGCAAAAGGAGATAGAGTGGAGAGATGCATCGGATTCACGTTATAAGGACTTTGTAAAAAGTAAATGCTTTACTGGTCCAATATGGGCCGTGGGTCCACAATATAATTTGATTATTTTCACTTTACATTTTTACCCACATTTTCCTCAACTGTTGGTGAAAGCCCACTTTCAGTTTATGTTCGACAAGGTAACTTGTGTAACTTTCATTTCATCGCGACCAAGATCATGTCAACTTCCATCATTACATGTCATGTTGACTTGTAAAACACAAGAATCAAAGTAAGAAAATGCCCACTTTATTTTTTCTCAAAAAACACCGCACCATCATCGAAATCAACATGAGAGAAACTCAATCCATGATCATCAAGTTATAACCTTAAGTAATAACTTGTATTTAATACGGTAAAAGATATACATCGCCCTAGTTTACACGCTTATTTTATTTGCGCATGTATCATCACAGCACAATGAGATAGGTTGCCATTACAAATATCAAGCAAATTGAGTTCCGAAGATCGACCTCATATCTCCGAAAATGACTTGATTGTCTTGAAGCCGTGATTCTCGGGAAGTGGTCCATTTCCGGGCCGAACAGAGATCGTCACCTCCAAGCCTGACAAAAAAAATAGTAAATTATTGACAATCTTAGTTGAAGCATGGTGTCACGAAACTTTGGTGGTCTAATGTAAGGGTGCCAATTCCCGTTACAACACAAACTGAACACGAATATAAATAGGGTTGTGTCTACGGGCATGTGACGTAAATGGGTTGACCTGCCTACCCGTATAGTAACCGGTCGTTTTGGATTCGGTGGTGGATAAACTGGTTGACCCACCAGCCCGTTTATAACTAAAAGTTATACATAAACAAATTCAACCAGCCAACCCATTTTACCCGAATACAACCTGTTTTACTGACTGACGCTTACAATCCATTAAAGCGCGTTTGGGTTAGGGTTGGGTTTTTCAAGACAATTAACTAAATTGGATGTGCTCGGGTCAAGTGATGCCAACCCGAAATGACTTGAATTGCCAGTGCCATCCCCTAGTACAATGCATTGTTGGGTTGTACAATAACCAAGTTTTTTTAAAAGAAAATGAACATAGTAAAACCCAACAATGCATCATAACAGAGTTTCCGATCAACATCTTTATGTTAGTGACTTCAAGCATGAGTGTGTATTTTTACCCGCTGCCTTTGCAGCCACAGCTTCTTGATAGATATCCGTTACAAACAGGACTTCAGATGGCTTATGAACTCCAAGTGATTCCAATATTTCAACATAACTCTTTGTTTCTTTCTTGTTCCTGAAACAAATACAATATAATAAGGGCTAGGGTTCCTTCATGAACATATAAAATCAAATGTTCAGAAACATATAAAAGTAGATCGTGTGCTGAATTACCCCACTGTGGTGTCAAAAAATCCGCACAAGTAGTTTCTCAAGTCCCCGTAATTGGTATATCCAAATAACAGCCTCTGTGCTAATCTGCTGCCACTTGAATATATATACACCTGATCAAACAAGGCCGTTAGTTTTTAAAAAATTTAAAAACATTAAATGCTTTATATTATTTTCATAACGTATTATCATAAAGTCAAAAACTAAACAAACACATACTAAAACTAGGGACTTACCTTTATACCAGAAGCATGCCACTTTTCAAGAGCGCTAGGGACATCATCAAAAACCACACCTTTCAGTTCATTTTTCTCGAATCCAGTTTGCCATATGTGACCCTAGAAGAATGATATTCAGCAAGGTTTTTTGAAACCGAGTGTAAAATCATGTTCAGGATGTTGAATTTGCTTACTTGTAACTGTTTTAAGGAAGTAATTTTCCTGTCAGATTTTATCATTCCTTCAACATTAGCGACCAAAGCAGCTATCACCTTCTCTTTTCCCACCTCATCAGATGGGATAGGAACGGCATCCGCAACTCCGTTTTGTAAATCATCTTGTACCTTATAAAAAAAAAATTGAAACAGTCCATCTACAATCAGCTTCAAAACAGAGAATACAAATTTTGACCCATTTACTTATGATTGATTTAGTGATTCAGGTTCTTTTTAATCTCTGACTAGTCAAAGGTGTAGATCAAAAAGTTGGCTTATAAGGAAATTTGCCATATGGATGGACCGGAAGTTGTGCATAAGAGTATTCTAATACACAAAACCTCTTGATCATTTTATTCAAAAATTTGGGTTACTACAAAATAATACTCCATATAACATTGTAACTGAAAATGGGTAAGTTATAAGAATCGTCCATGTGCTTTGCTCAGATCTCAAGTTATAGACATGCTAATATTACACTTGGTATTTTGTTACGCAGCCGGTCTAAGTGACAAGTGTGATGATGAAAATACTCTCATCTTCTTCCTCTCTGAATTACCTTTTGATATTTTTATAATTAAATGTGTGTTTTTGAAGTTGTTCATTCTTATTTTGGTTAAAGTATAAATTCAGATTTATGAGGAAATTCCCAGAGAAGAAAATGAAGGATTCTTTGTCACTTCAACTAGTTATAATACCCGCGCACGCGCGGGTTTTTTTTAAAAAAATTTAAATGATATATTTTTATTTATTAAAAAACAAATAATTTAATTTTTATTTTGTTTGATTTATGATTTTTAATTGTAGTTTTTTATGATTAAAGATAATCATTTAAATCTTATCTATATTTTTTGTATTTATCTTCTACTTGTATAGTATATCAACAAAACGAATTTAAAAATTATAAATTAAATAATAATTAACATATTACCTAATAAGGAAATATTCTTTTTTTTCAAAATGACAAAGTACCCACTAGGGGTTTTGTTTTATTATATAAGAGATTAGCCTTTCGACCAGAAGTGTAACAAAAGACTAACTATAAGGACCCTCAGGGCAGTTTTAGCATTTTAAAGACGAAGCTTGAACTCTGAGCAAAACCATCTGTACCTACACCAAAAGTAGCCATTTGTCGCACTCACTACCGACCCATCTTTCTACCTTTAACAATAAAACTTACTTGAGAGCGCAACAACTTAATATCATCTTGAGTAGCATCAGTATCGTATGTTGCTTCCAAATGCCTTTGAACATTTTTACGGGCATACGGGAAAAGAACATCGGTGACAAAAGATATAGGAGTAGTTGTCCCTTCAATATCCAGAACAATACAACGCTGCAACAAAACTTTGTATAATAATCAGGGAACCGTTATAGTTAATTCAGTTTATGTAGCTAATATGAGTCGGTAAGAGCCCATGCCTTTTGAGATGTGCTTGTAGTTTGACCACCTAAAAGTGGTTTGGATCTTTGTATGGGACCATGACCTGGAGTTGACCAATCAAGGCCCAATTGGTGAAGTTTGATTGCAGCTTCAAAGAGATAGTGGTAGCATTCAGCCTGAAAGATCGTTATTTTGAGAGACGCATGTTACTACATCAAGCCTCTTATAGATACACTAAACACACTAATAAATTAAATAAGATACAGAACTAAGCAGACAGTACAGACCTGAGTTTTGGCACTAATCCAGGTATCGCCCCATACATAGATACCATGATTTCGGACCAGTACAGCAGTTGTTTTTGGGTACGCTTCAATCTGTTGATTATTGGGGGCAAAGTTACTTCAATCTTTGAGTAATGCACATAAAAATCAATTCTAGAGCTTTCTACATTCTGAAGAGTCACTAACATAGTTTCTTAGAGTTCCTTCAAGCACTATATGTTTAACAGAATGATTCATCATTCACGTGAGAGACAATTATGGTATTAACACATAATCCATTACTTCACCTCTATTTCTTCTAAATATAACAAAAACAGTAGTAATTCCAACCTCATATATGGCATAACGCTAAATGTTTAGTTTAACTAGCCTTGCGTTTCACAGTGCATGTGATAATGGACCAATAAGTAGTGTAAAGACTTTTGAACATGACTGTAATTGACATGAATAGAAAAGCCTTAAATGTCAAGCTAGCAAATATGCAAAATCAGTGGTATCACGATTACAAAAGGCAATGTATGAACTAGGTTTTTTATTGCCAAGACAAGTAGGTGTTTACTGAGTTCTTGTTGGATAAACTTGACGCTGGAAACAACATCAATGGGACCATTGACCAGTAAGTAGGTGATGTACTGATTTCTCGTTTTACAAATACGTACCAGTAATCATGGTACACCAATACGACGATTCACAAATTTTGAGATACCCTCATATTTCAATTACAAGATCAACTCGTGGAAGTTATAAATTGCAGACCAGATGGGAGAAAGAACATATCGAAATTTTTATGGGGCTTGATATTACCAGGGTTTTTTTCACTCTTATGCAGTGTTCTTATAGAAAAACTTAAAGCTAAAGTTGCATACAGATCACAAGATATAGAAGTCGATGATTTTGATCCACAATAATCCCTGCATTGTCATCATTCAAGGGTGTTTGTGTCACGTGTTCAATAGCAAACATTTGCACTAAAGTACTAAACCATCTGTGGGAATAATAATTTCTCTGTATTCTGTAATAGTGTGGTTTCAATTTCTTAACTCGCATTTAGACAGGAACTTGTATTGTTATACTGTACGGTATCCATGTCTCTGTTTCGTTTAGTTGATTTTTGTAAGCAAAATATCGTCACTGCTGTTCATATTTTCTTATCTTCAACTACGCATCATGTCTCCAGCCAACATTCCAACCCATAATAGTCTAAGAGGAAGATTATTCGACTTTTAGTTAACTAACCATTACTTTCATACCAGTGCTTGTTTTCAAAAGAATTATAATTTCCAGTCTGCATGTAACTATTCAAAATCAATACATGTGACATACAAGGAAAAGTACCTACCACCTAAGCAGGTATATGACTATAAACAAGCTAAAGCCCAAATGAGCAAACAATCTTGATACCCAAATAAAATTTAGTTTATGCAATTAATAAAAATGGTAATCGTGACGTATCAAAAATCTGCGGACAAGATTGGCAAAAAGAACATACCGCTGCAGCAAGATATTCAGTCAACTCTCTCTCATGAGCAGTGTTTTCTATTATGGGAACCACAAGCTCATCAAAATAGCCATGCCCTTGAATCCCTTTAATCATCTCCATATGAGTGATCTGACAATTTTCAAATAAAACAAAAAACATAAAGAACATTCCAACACCAGTCTCACGACACCATAATCAACATTAGTATCATTATATATATCAAAATAATAAAGTTTTTTATGTTATGAATTACCCTAAACTCTTTTGCCAAAGGATCAAGCATTGTCACGATACAAGATTCCATTCCATGACTATGAATGACTGCACCAGCATTACGCATATTATAAGCCTGGAACATAATAGCAGTTGTTATCTTTGGTTATTATAATCAAAATGAAATTTGGAAAAGATTATTCACAAATTATACCTTCATGAAAAGAGAGGCACAGTCTGAACACTTTGGAGGTTTATGAGGGTAAGGTTTCGGTGATGGCATAAACAAAATATCTCCAGTTGACGATAACACATACATATCCTCTTCAACCATTCTTTCCTTCTGCACACCTATTATAAAGAACCCCCAAATTTCATCCTTTTTTAAGCTTAACAGAACATAGTTCAAGTATTTAAAAAAACCTAGAAATCAAGCACTATTTCTGAAAGGGTGATTGGGATTGCATATTTAAGTGCTTTTCTGTTGAATTTATTAGTATATAAGTAGTTTTTAGTATTTTAATAAACTGCTTAGTGCCTAAGTCAGTTATTGTAAAGTAATTAAGCACTACCAACCTGATATGTTCTAATGCGTATAAGCAGTCTGAAATAAGCAATCCCAAGCACTCCATTAGTGCTTTTCCACTTATTCCATTGTTTTAAAAGCATATAAGCAATCTCAAAAACTCTACTGAATAATATATATCTGCTTAATCTAGAGGGAATAAGAGCGTATTTTGGTTTGCTTGATTTAAGTTCCAATTTTCTTATTTTTTTTAAGCAGATTAAAAAGTTTTGAGCAGTTTGACAACAACTGGTTTATTTGACAATGAAATAAGCAGTTAAAAATAGCAGTTTATTTTCACAACATATAACACTTTAAAGTGCTTATATGCTTAAAAATAAGAAGGTACCCACCTGCTTATTTTAGAGTAGCTATTTCAATATTAAATAAGCCAGTTTTATCTAAACACTCAAAACTGTTGATCAGCTAAAAAATAAGCAAATCAGGCATTTAGATAAGCAAATCCTAAACACCAACCTAAAACCATTCAATATTTCATAAACATAACCAAATAATCAGCTACATAACATTTCTATTTTCTACGAGTGATTACATAAACACTTCTTTAAAGTCTATATAGAAATTACGCCTCTTATAACAATCCACAAGTTATAATGAAATAAGCACTAAAGACAAGTAGTTTATTTTTAAATAAATAAGCACTTTAAAGTAACCAATCTGCTTATATTAGGAGGTGTTTGTTTAAGCTTATTTTTGGGCTTGTGAGCTTATGTAACTCTGCTTATATTTCATAAGCCTAATTTTTCCGGCTTATTTCCATCTTAAAAACTTATTTCCTAACAATGGGGCGTTTGTTCAAGCTTACTTTTGGGCTTATGATCTTATATGATTTCGGCTTATGTTTCATAAGCCCATTTTTTTCCAGCCTATTTCAAAACTTATGAGCTTATATAAGCTTATTACTATTATATAATAAGCTTAAACAAACACCTCATACGTTTACAAATAGGCCTGAAAAAATAGACTTACCAAACAAAAGCCCGAATCACATAAGCTCATAAGCACAAAAATAAAGGTTAAACAAACACCCCCTTATCTGGGTATAAGGGGGTGTTTGGGTTATAGCTTATTTATCTGGATTATGGGCTTATTTGAATATGGAAAAGCTGATAAGCTCAGTCTTTGGAGCTTATGACGTTATCATCTTCAGCTTATTGGCTAAGGCCAATAAGCTAAAGTTAATAAGCTCTAAAGAGTGGGCTTATGAGCATTTTCCATGTTCAAATAAGCCCATAAGCCAGATAAAGAAGCTAATCCAAACACCCCCTAAAACACATCCATAAAGATAACAATGACGAAAATGAATAAGCAGTTAGTAAGTATACCAGAAGGAGACATGATAATAAGCTGATCAGACTTAGGAACAGAGTCATCGTGCACTTTAGCAGTGATACTTCCACCGGTACCACCAACCCAGCCCAAGTTATAAAACAAACGACATAGCTCTGTTATTAATGATTTCGTTTGTTTCACTGATGATCCGTCTAAGTATGCTTGGGATGTTAATGCCATCTTCGCGCCGTTTGTTGTCATTGTTTTTTTTTTTTTTTTTTTTTGGGAAAGAGAGAGGGGCTGCGTGAGTTTTAGGGGACTAGTGGAGAGGTGCGATTCGTGCTGCTTTTTGTCGAATTACTGTTTTTTATTCCTTTTTCTATGCTTTTTTTTAGTACAGTTTTTTATTAATTTTACTAATTGCATTATCTAATTGGAGTGTTTTTTATTATTCTTAAAACTACTGTAATTAATTTGATTAATTCAAGCATAAAGGTGTTTGTGATCCATTTCGCTTTGTGTTGTCTCATGAGAGTTGAGAATCATTTTTTTGAAAAGTAACCGAGTTATTTTCAGTGTTGTTTGTCGTCAGTTTAACTTTTCAAAAAGTATCGGATTTTGGTCTAAATTGAAACAATCGTTTCGGATTTAGTCTATTATTTCATTGACTATCAGTTTGACTGGTTAAATAATATGAAATTACTAAATTACTTTCGTTTTCATATAATAAAAGAGCATTTGTATATATATCCCAAACAATAGTACCCTTTTTTATTTTTTATTTTTCTATATAAGATATAAAAAATCTCATGTTTTTTTAATTATTATCCATACAAAAATACTCTTTATCTTTACTGCATATAAATGGTTTACCCTCAATTCTTGAAAATTAAAAAACTTGAAAACTTAAAAATTATATATAGAAACAATTAATCACACAGTTTGCATTATACGAAACAACGAAACATTAAAACATATTACACGGTTTTGTAACACAATTTATTTTGATAGAACAATCATATTTAAAACAGGGATTGATTTGAGACATTTGAAACTGTCATGCCTCACACCACGTATAAGCACACACCCAAAAGACTAAAATACACACAAACTCTCATTCTCTTCCTTTCTCTCTTTCTAGCGCACACACCCCTAAAGGCTGACTTCGACCGTAGCCGCCGTTATAAACACCACCACCGTCATCAATCGAAGCCACCACCAACACTATTGGATATTGCTTAATCCAGTGGTGTTTGAGTCTGGGTAGTTTTGTTCGTGTTTGGGTAGTTTTGGTGGTGTTTAAGTGGTTTTGGTGGTGTTTCAAGTTTGTTTTTGTAACACCCTAAAACCCGTTTAATAGGTATTTAAGTATGAGTTTACGATTGTGTTAAGTTGACTATGACTTTTATGAGTCGAGACTCAATATGATTGGTTAGTCAAATTGTGGTAAACTGGAAGTCAAACCAAATAGTCAAACTTAAGTTAAGTGTTAGTCAAAGTGTTTTAGTATATGGTTTTAGAAAGTATTATGTGACCCAAGCATTAGAGAAAATAACTTGAGGGATCCAAGTTGCCAAAATTCTAAACTGGTACTAAAACCAACTTGTTTTAGTACTAAAACAGTAGAACCATCTTGTCTTAGCCTGTTAGGACTTAATGTGAAAGGATTTTCCTATCAAGGAAGTCAATTGGTGAAATAGCTTAAGTATTACTCCCTCCGTCTCAAAATTATTGTCAGGAGACAAGAATTACAAAGTTTAATAAAAGTGAGACCACTTTTGTTTTCAACCACTCAAATAGAATATTCTCCTACTTTATTCTCTAGTTTTTTACTTAAAAAGGAAAGTGGACAACTAATTTAGATATCCTAAAATGGAAATGTGGACAATAATTTTGAGACAAAGGGAGTAAAAAAGTTTATACTTATAATTTCAGACTTCTCTACATAATTCTCTGCCTGCAAGTGGAAACGGCTCTATATCCGTCATCTCTTTTGAAGAAGATGCTGAGCTAGGTGCGGCGCTTTCAAAATCCCGTAACTCTCATGTATCTTCTTTTCACATGAAAATGTTGGATTGGGGGGAGGTTTTCCTTCTCTATTGACTACAACTGATACCGGTCGATAGCCAATTTTTTAGTCTCGGAACTAATTTTTGTTTATTCCTTTTTCAGCTTTTTTTTCTAGTAAAACATTTTTTATTAATTTACTAATTAAATTATGTAATTTCTATGTTTTTATTATTCTTAAAACTAATCCATTCAATTAATTCAAGTACGGTGTTTGTGACCAACTTCGCTTTGTGTTTTCTCATGAGAGTTTGAGAATCCTTTTTTCAAACAATATCAAATTTGGTCCAAAATGAAACACTTGTTTCCAGTTTAGTCTATTATTTCATTATTAATTCGATTAATGCTTTTGACTTTTTTGTTTTGGTTTGTGGGATTGTGATTTTGATGAGTTTGTGTATTAGAGAAACATGTATACAAGTTACAATTGTGGAATCTAGATTGAAGATTAATGGAGAAAAGTTTAAAAGGCAGAAATACGTATTTGAGTTATGATACTGGAATCTAGATGAAAGAAATAAGTGTTTATCTTTGGTTTAGCTTATGAACACTACCAGCTGCTACCGGCTCATTATTGCTTCACCATTTTTCTATTATTATCTTTTTTTACAAATGTTAAAGCCAACTTACTTTTGACGGCGACTTATGGATGGTACCGGCTCCTTTGCTCACCATTTTTTTATTAATATTTTTGTACCAAATGCATATATAATATAATAATTGTGTTATTATGCCGAATAAAACAAATCGATATTTGTGTAAACAAACTGATACTAAAGATTCAAGATTGTGTTATGTTCATTTGCTGCTAGGGATGGCAAAAAATTCGTACTTTTTTTTTTTTTTTTTTTTTTTGAGCAAAAAATTTGTACTTGATGGGACTTAATTTTCAAACTCGATTTGACTGGGGAATTCTCGAGCTGACCGGGGATGGGGATGGGGATGGGGACGGGAAATCCCCAAATTTTGAAACCGAGGATAGGGATAGCATAAATCCCCGACCCTGAATCCGGCCCCGAATTTTTAATGTATAAGTATATATAGATTATATGTATATTAATACTACATATACTTGTATATGTATGTTAGTGAGTATCTGTCACAAATCACAATTTCAGGTCATTTTTCAAACCTCGACAATTTACTATTCACAAGTTACTATTCATCATTTCACAATTCATCATTTTCGGAGTCAGTTTGGGACTTTGAGAAGCGTTCAAAAATTTTACTATTCATGTGACACTATTCATTTCCGGAAGGAAAACACTATTCATGATCATCATGCATTTTCACGGAAACTAGGTTTACGGGTATTCATTTCACGTAACCGGAAAGGTTAAGCCGTGTAATCGTAAGACATCATTCGTAGTATATTTCATAGACTAGAGTTAGTCTACATATCATCACTACATCATTTGCATACTATTCCACTCGTAGGATTTATATAATTCCAATTTACGTATATTTAATTTTTATTAAATAAATGTTAACACACGGTCAATAATTGTGAACAACACATTCGACACTTCCTACAATGGTCCTAATATGTTTTTACACTCATTATAATGTTACAAAAATTATAAAATTAGTTTACTCGATATTTTGGGAATTTATTTATTTTATATCGTTAACATTATATAATTACGACAGTTTTCGTAATAATGAAACAACAATTATTCAAACACCCAATACTTATACAAAATGCATTTTTATAATTTATTATTTTATTTTGACTCTATTATATCACATTTAGTCTCGTTAAAATTTATTTCTAGTTAACCTGTTACCCGAAAATACTAAAACTACAAACAATATACCTCAAATAACACCTAAATTAACAAATTATACACAAAATAAACCAAAACACCCACCCCTCCCCCATAGCAGCCGAATCCCACCCATTTCCCACTTATACACATTTCTATTGGACCTATAATACCCCACCAACTAATATATAAACTCTTTTATCACCTAATTTCATTTCACATGCAAATTAGATACAAAAAAAGTTTACCACTCTCTTCTTCCTTTCTGTGTGCTCGGCCAAACAACAAAACCACCAAGAAATCATCAAGAATTCAAGAACATGTTTTAAACGATCTCTATTAGTAATCTATTACAAGGTTTTGAAATATAAACCTATAGATTAATTAAGTTTTTATCACTAAATCCTCTAATCTTTCAAGTAAGTCTATCAAACTATTTTTTTCACAACATTTCAATGTTCATATAACGCTCATATCATTTATTCAATAACATGCAAATAATATGTAATTTGTACCACTTTATATATTTTTCTTTTATATAATTTTTATGAGCTAAAATTTAATTATAAGAGATTTGTTGTTGAAGAAGCTTGATTGATGATGTTAGGGAACCCATGACACCCTAAGAAGGTGTATGATAGTTTAAGGGAAATTTTGATGTTGTTGGAGATGGATTGAGACAAGAAATAAACAAGTTATATCATTTTTAAAACTATATAAAGAGTTGATGTCCGTTTTTATAAAAACTAGAAAAATCAGTAGCTCATGAGTAATTTTGGACTTAAGAATCAAGAAATACACTTTAAAACGAAACCGTAGCCGCTTGTATGAGTTAAAACGGACTTACGACGGAAAAGTTATGCTAAAAACAAGTTGAACTACAAAAACTATTTTCTGAAAATATAGTTGCTGATGCACGACTTTCGACAGTAAAAACGAGGTGTTAAACTTAAACGAGACAGCCCGACATACCTAAAATCCACTAGTTCACTGTAACACGAGACCGGGGATGTAAAGAACGTAAGAAACGGACCTATAACGACTAAGATGAGCGTTTAAAGTTCGGCGAAACACATAATATAACAACAGCTCAAACACTTGAAATATTGCTAAGTGTCGAAACTGCAGTTCCAGGTATCCATATTTGATAAACTCAGTTCTGGGAAAATCATCACTCTTACTAAAAGTTAGATCACCTAGCCTAGTTTTTAAAATCTCCAACCGTTTGTCAAACGGATTAATAACGAATAACTTATAGCCTTCCAAAATTTCCCGAAAACTGCCCAGAAACTGCAGAAACAGCCCAAGCATCTTACTACACGACTGTTTATCTTTTAATCTAGGCACTTATGGAAAAACATCAGTGTTAATGACTTTTAGATAGTGTAACAAGCTTTCCAAAACCACTGAGTTTGTTCTCTAACTCTCAATACACACTGTTTTACGGCTAACTTTCCTAGGCCACTTGGCCATTTTTAGAAATTTTCCAAAATGTTGTACTTACGGCAAAAAGTTGAATTTTTACAAGTTTTCACTAAACGAATATCGTAAAACATCGTTACACTATATATACACGTAAAGTACATTATAACTTGACGCGATAAGATAAAACATAATTTTTGACAATTATAATCATTTCAAAATAATACGAGTGGTATAGATAATATATACATTTGCATTCATGACATCATTTCATAATCTAAGTTAGATTATATTCATTCATATTAGGTTGCGGCTAGAGTTTGCGCCTTGTTTCCATTTCATTCACTTTGTCATTATACCGTTTGTATCAGGTGAGTTTTCATAGCCCCGTTTTCAATTAATTATTTGATTTCTAAATTCTCGGGGGAGAATACATTGCAACATTTTCATACGGGCCAAAGTATTAAATTTATGTACATTGCTTAAGTTACCTCATTGCCATGTTAAAGTCCCCTTTTATTATTATCATGAACCGTTAATTGTGAGCAAGCGAAGATGAGTGGATAGATCTATTGAGGGTGACTCCTCCATCCGCGTTGGTATCACCAACAGTCAAACGGATGCATTTCATTTCATTCATTCAGAGTGTTTGGCAAAGCACTCCTTTTGGGGCATTAGTTCAGTCTAGCTTCGGGGTCATGAGCTTAAGGGCTAATGTACGATTTTATTACTTTTGTGACATTTTGTTATTCATTTTTATACTTGTGGTTATCGAAAAAACATTTCATTTACATAAATCTATGATTTCTCACCAACATTATTATTGACGTTTTAGCAATGTATTTTCAGGTAATTAAGGAGATCACTTCATGGCATGCATATGGACATTACATAGAGTCGCGGTGTCGACGCGTCTCACTTGTTTACTTATGCACTTAAAAACATCGTTTGGATGTAACAAACTTATTTCTACAACTTTTACAAATCATTGGGACCTATATTTTATAAACTCTGAATTATTTCTATGAATCAAACGATGTATTTTTCAAACGACACTTTAGGTCGTTCGATGTAACTGTAACTGTGATGCTATGGCAGTCACCCCGGGTGTTCCATTCCGCCGCAAGTCATGAACTTGGGGGTGTGACAGTATCCACAAGTATTATATTTGAAGTATATTTGTATGAATATGTGATATTTAGTGGATAAAATATTTTTAATGTTAAGCACTAACTAAATATTATTCTACCAATATTTTGCCCGAATGCAAACATTCGATGCAATTTATTTTTATATTATATATGACATTTCAATATTTAGGATGCTTTAAAGTTGAATGATATTTTAATTAATCCAACTATGTACAATATATGTTATTTAAGATATTTTATATGTCGAGTCTTTATTTTTTCGATTAGTCATGTAATTTTTATACTCAATTCATAAGGACAAAACATCCCCGTGAGGATCCCCGATCTTCATTGGGGATGGGGATGGATATGTAAAACGATTCCCCGACGGGGATGGGAATGAGAATGAGAAACGGATATGGGGATGATAAATACGATCTCGATATTTCTCATCCCGTTGCCATCACTATTTACTGCATATATTAATTATAGGAATGAGAAAACTTCAATATAAAGAGAATCATAAACCATTTAAGAACAAAACTATACAACAATCTAAAATTCGATAGTCAAAATACAATCCCACTTATCATGCCAGTTTTGTTAACTTGGCTGGCTATCAAACTGTTGACAAAATTTACAATAGAAAAGAAGAAAAAGAATAAAAGCGGTTCCATGAAACACATTAACATATGCAAGTAGATTTTCTATTTACGGAGTAATTATCTACCACCACACCTCGTGATAACGTTACAACCTCGTGAATACGGGTTAGCTTGACCTCTGCTATTACAATCGTAATACGATTTTCCACGTTGGTTACACGGTACATTATTCTTTTGCATTGCATCATAACTTATATAGCCCCTTCCTGCTAGAACTCTTCGTGCACTTTCGGATTCCATCATCATTTCCTCCCTCATGTCAATTGTATCGCCCACAAGTTGGCGAGACATGGCAGGTGAGCGACCTAGCACGGTCCATTGGGTTTGTGATGGAAATAACGTAGACATTGATGTTGGCAAACAAGGAACCGTGATAGCGAAGATAGCGGCAATAAGCCAGAGGCGTTTAGCCATATCTCATAAACGATGCAATGGAAACAAAGCGTAGTAATCCCAACGTTACTTTAGAATGATTTAATGTAAAAGGGATGTTGTCTTATGGTTTAGATTTATGTTGCCAAAGATGCAAGAGTTGTGTCTAAAAATAGTTGTTTGTTGTTGTTTTTTTTGAACGGAAATAGTTGTTTGTTGTTCCTTCCACATTTGTAGGTTTAATGGGATTTCTAACCACAAATTTATACATAAAAAAACGTGAAACTCAAATCGGGACAAGGGGTCATTAACAATTCAAATACGAATGAAACATGAAATGTCGTGAAAATGTTATCACTTTTTCTTATAAAACAAGAACCTATCCTCACCTCTCTTTCTTACAAAAGTGGTGTCCTAAAAACGTGGTACTATAGATCTAAGATTACTATGTGCAGTGAGGATGTTTAACTCCTCGTTTGAGATTCACGGGGTGATACATCACTTTAACAAATCTCTATAACTAACCCCCTCACTAACAATTAACTTCAACTTACTCATTTGGGACCCACTACTTACCACTTTATTTTTTTATTCAAATATCCAAATAAAATAAATTTATTTCATTAATAATTAAAATACAATACAACATACTAATATTACACACAACTAAAAATAACGTTACAAAANAAAAAAAGAAAAAAACAAAACGATATGAACAAAAACGATACGAGAAAAAAAAAATACAACACATAGTAATAATATGAAACTTAAACATTTTACTCGTTATCGTCATCGTCATCGGCATTTTGAAATTTCTTCATTATTTTTGCTTGTCTCTTTCGGATGATAGCGGCTTTTGCCGGGTCAGTAGTCAAGTTGGCATCTAGCAGGAGAAACTTCATCTCCTTTATCTCTAACGCCTTTATTTCTTTCTCTCACCTCGCCTCGTACAAGGATATTTGACTGTCGGTTTTTCGCGAATATTTTTCGGATATTCGTCCCGAAAAACTACTCGTTTGGCTCCCACCGGAGCTCGCCACCCTGGACGTCGAAGTCGACTTTTGTTTCTTTGCAGCTCGACTCTTTCTGCCGCCGTCTCTTTCGGGACGAGGTCATTTGTCAGGGCCGAATATATCCTCGAGACATGTAATATCTATATATATCCTCGAGACATATAATGTCTATCGGTTCCTCGGCATCCCATTTCCAAAAAATTTTCAAGACCTCCCAAGCGTGAACATACATGAAATCCCTCGAACCAAAGCGTTCTTCAAAGTTCGTCTTCACATTTTCGAGATGATCATGCTCATTTTCACCACTTCGATGCTGCAAATGTTTATAAACAGCGTTGAATTTTTGGCGGTCGCTATTAAGAGCATATTTTTGGTATGAGGGTCACCGGCAGTTTGAGCGTTGAATATCTCTAGAATTTCGTTCCAAAAGTAATCTTCGGAACGATCATTTCTCATTTCTTTGTCTTGGGAAATTTCTATCCAAATTTCCGCAAGTAACTTTTCTTCGGCCTTGGTCCATTTCCAATTCACACGCGTACCTAATGCTTCCACGTCATCGTCATCGTCTGCGTCTAAATCGACAACTTTTTATTTTTTATTTTTTGGCCATGGCTTTTATTCCTCTACCTCTGGCCGGTTCACGTGGTTGTGGTACTTTGAATTGTGAACCCAATGGTTGTGGTTGAGATAGAGGAAACGTGGATGGTTGATACGGGTTAAAAAATTGTGGTGACGGAAATCGTTGAGGTTGATTTGCGAATCCTTGTTGAAACACATATTGTTGGTTACAATAAATTGCCTTCGGATTGAATTGTGGCGTACCATATGGCGATGACGAGTTTGAATTTTGCGACGAGGGGGTAGACGGGTTTGACGATTCCCAGTATTGTTGTGGGTTTGAATTGAAGAGATTCGTGAAATACCCTCCTTCATTCGGGTTTTGAGACATGTTTTTTTGTTTTTTAAGTTGAATTGTAGTGAGAAATGTTTATGTTTTGGTTGAATTATAGTGAGAAAAATGTATGTAAATGGTTTAGTATTTATAGTGTGTGTTAAGTTTATTTAAAAAAAAAAAAAAAAAAAAAAAAAAAAAAAAAAAAGTGACCGTTTATTGTTAAACTGTAATATATCCATTTGAAAAAGTACCAAAGCAACGTTCATATTGTCAGAAGAAGAGCTCGCCGTGCAGGCGAGGATGTACTAAGTGGCGAGAAAAAACAAAGGTGTGGGGTGTGGTGGCGAGGTACCACGTTGGCAGTGGCGAAGAGTGGCGAGATTGCACGTAGTGCTAAAAAAAAAAAGAAAAACGAAGTGAGCTGGTAGGTACGGCACGAGAGCCGACGGTACGAGCTCCGGTATTGTTGTGACGCCATAAAGTGGTTGGTGTCATAGCATCAAATTCACCGGCCGCTGTACCAAAGGCTATTGGTAACATGAAATGAAACTTGTTTTGTATCACTTATCATTAGGTTTGTATGATCAAATATTTGAAAACTTTCACGACTATCATTTCATTTCCAGATATAAAACATTCTTCTTAAAGTTCACACATTTTGATAAAGCGATAAAGCTAAAGTATCAACTATCATTAATGAAAGAGTTCAATCATATGTTAGATGATTCAATCATTTACCGACACAAACAACTAAAGTACTAAACCATACAAGATGTCAAATACAACAACTTACCTCAAAACTAACAAGTTTTAACAACATTCAAGATTAATTTAACCAACCTAACCCAAATAACATCATAACAAGAGTAACACTTAACATAACAGACACAGGTAGTCTTGCAGCCGGCGACGTCCCTCCAGGCACCGCTCCCGCTGGAGCATTCGCATCCGCCGGATTCATAGTTGGAGAAGAAGCAACCCCTTCACCGGGGGAGCCCACCGGACTACTCGGCATTACTATCCCAGATTCCGGTGAAGAAGCCGGAGACATCGCCGGAGCTGTAGCTGCCGGAGGTGTTGCTATCTTTTTAGGTGATATGACAACCACAATGAGCTTCTGACCTTGATCACAGTTGGATTTGTTACCACTAATGAAGTAAAAAGGTCCTGAATGGTTTAAGTTGTAGTAAGAGTCGCCGCCTGTGAGGGTGGTGATTGGGTTGTTTGTGTTGCAGTTGTCGTAATCGCCATTGTTAACCACCATAACAGAATCTGAACCACCATTGTACTTGAAATCTGCACATTAATATGGAAAATTTTTAGCAACCCATTTCATAAAAACAGAAACCCATGTCAAAAATACAAAACTTGGTACATAAAGATTAAAGACCACAATATTACATCAAGATTCAAACTTTTTTAACAACCCATTTATGAAATAAAAAACCCATAAAAAATGCAGAAATTACTACATAAAGTTATTGTTAACAGCCCATTTTATAAAAACAAAAACCCATATCAAGAGTATTATCCAGACACAAAGTCCATTGTTCATAAAATGAAACATCAAAAATTTATTTTTTATTTTTGATTAACCTAACTAAAACCTATATCAAAAGCACAAGAAATGAGACATAAATACCATTTTAATTAAATATGTACTTCAAATTTTTTAACCTCTTAGCAACACATTGGAGAAATACAAAGCACCATATCAAATACAAAAAATTAGGACATAAAGACCCTTTATTAAAATCTGCACATGAAGATTAAATTAAAAAAATAAAAATAATAGGAGTAACTCCCCATTTCACAAAAACAAAAACCCATGTAAAAAATACAACAAATATGGCAAAGATTAAAAACTTTGTAGCAACCCATTTGAAAAAAAAAAAAAAAAAAAAAAAAAAAAAAAAAAAAAAAAAAAAAAAAAAAAAAAAAAAAAAAA
>LBNU01022317.1:41002-57536 GCA_014162995.1 Artemisia annua
AAAAAAAAAAATTTTTTTTTTTTTTTTTTTTTTTTTTTTTTTTTTTTTTTTTTTTTTTTTTAAACCAAACTAAAACCCATATCAAAAGCACAAGAAATGAGACATAAATTCCATTTTAATTAAATGTGTACTTCAGATTTTTTAACCTCTTACAAATTGGAGAAATACTCGTACAAAACACCATATTAAATACAAAAAATTAGGACATAAAGACCATTTATTGAAATCTGCACATCAAGATTAAAAAAATAAAAATAAAATAACCCCCCATTTCACATAAACAAAAAACCACGTAAAAAATACAACAAATATGGCAAAGATTAAAACTTTGTAGCAACCCATTTGAAAAAAACAAAAACCCATATAAAAAAATATAAAAACCAAGCCATAAAGACTTACGTAGAGTGTCATTGACATTAAACCTCAACCTGCCAGCCCATTGATTATAGCTTTCGGATGGGGGTATAGTCCATCCGTTTTTTCCACCAACATTGAAATTATAAGCATTACAAGAACAACAAAACAAAAAGAAAGTAATGAAAATACTCAAATACTTGTGAAGTGATGCCATTGAAGAAAATGTTGTTTGAAGGTGCAAGAAGATGAGTATGGGCTAAAAAGACTATAAAGTAGACGGTGATGACCACGCGGCAAATATATGCAGGAGTGAGATAACGGTTGGATTTTGAATAAAGTGGGTGGGGGGTCAGTGAATAGTACTACTAGACAAAGGGATAGAGCCAGGGAGAACTGTACTGTACAGTATACACCTTTGTTTGTGTACGTATAGTGTTGCCTTGCTGTTCATTTATCCGTTATGGTCAACAAAAGATGTTCAAACGTACGGGGAAGCTTTTACGAGGCTTACTAGTTTAGCTCTAGTTTTTGACTTTTACTAGGCTTACTAGTTTAGCTCGTGTTTTTTACTTTTGACAAAAATACACCGTTGGTTCCTGAACTTTTCATAAAACATCGCAATGCACCATAAGTTTTAAAAAACGTCGCCATGCGTCCAAACCTTGTGTTTTTTAGGCCGATTGCGTCCCTTGACCAGCTTGGGGTCGGTCAACGCACGTTTTTTGTTATAATTTGAGGGGCATAATAGTCCAATCACGTTTTAACCATTAGTTAAACCAATCTAAACCCGACATACAACTTGAGGGACCATCGATGTACTCACACATTGTTAACTATGTAACTTTACCGTATCTTCTCTGATACGCATATTAATATTTTCGCGGGAATCAATATACCCACACCCAACCATTGACAGTTGAGTAAAACCCGATCATCTACCACACACATTGTCACATACAACCTCTACCCAACACAACCCTCAACAAGGTATCCATATTCTATCTTATTGATTCCGATCTAATCACACACCCACAAACAATCAGAACTTGCAAGCCGTGCAAAATCAAACAAGACACATACGAGGTAACAATATTTACTGATTTATGTTTCATTCAAACATTATTTGTGATAATCTTAATTGTTAATGCAGTAGCTATGTATGGGAATCAATTTATTTGTGCTTTGGACAATCCTGAAGATGTTTTAGATGAGTTTGTAAGTTAACACCATATAAGAATTAACTATTATTTCTGATGAGCGTCTAAATACTCATCATTTTATACCCATTTAAACTATAAAAACAGTTGAAAACACACCGATATGTCATATAATACTGCAAATATCCTTCGAATGTGTTTTTATGATTTTCAGACAGATGAGAAATGAGCAAAGTTTGCATAATTGGCCAAATCAGTCCTTCGACTTTCAAGAATTGTCAGAAATGGTCCCTGGAAGAATTATTTTAAAGAAAAGTCAACAACAGTCCCCCAGGAATCAAGGAATGACATTTCTGACCCTTGGAGTGCAAGTTTGCAAAATTGGCAAAAATGGCCCCCTCAAGTTTGAATTTTGGCAGAATTAGTCCCTGGGAATTTAATTTTGGAAAATATCATTTATGGTCCTTGGATAATTGAGATGTGGCAAGAATAACCCTTGGATTAGTTTTGGAAAGTTGGCAAATCCACCCCTTGAATTTTCAACTTTTACAACTTTGGTCCCTATGTTTTGTTAACTGTGAAATCGTAGGAGGGGGGGNTATTTTTCTTTTTCAAGTTCTTAGAAAACAACTAAGCTTGATTTGCTATTTATAGTAAAGTGGTTTTCCAAAACCATGTTCTAAAACTAGCAAAGATGTTTACCAAAATCTTACATAATCTTTCCAAAATCAACTATGACATATCTTACACAATCTATGACATATCTTACAAAATCTTTGTCAAGTCTAATCAATATCTAACACAATCTTTCCAAAGTCAACTACAACATATCTTACAAAATCTATGGCATATCTTACAAGATCTATGACATATCTTACAAGAATATTTGGAAAGATATACATTCTAGAATATGATGGTTCATGTGATGATGTAATTATATACTTTCTATTTTTATAAAAATGTATATGAAAGTAAACTTGTAAAGTTATTAGAAAATGTATTAACTTGCTATATGATATTTAGTAAGTTACTAAAAATGTTTGATGTACTTATGTTGTTATAAGACACATTTTTATAGATTGTAAACTTACTAAAATGTATTAACTTGCTATATGATATTTAGTAAGTTACTAAAAATGTTTGATGTACTTATGTTGTTATAAGACACATTTTTATAAATTGTAAACTTACTAATATTACCTAGACACCTAATGTGGCACTTATTCTATTGGATACCTAAAGTGCACTTTGACACCTAAAATACTTAAAGACTCAAAAAGTATTTAAACATTCTAAATGGTTGGTCTAGGGGTTTGATCATAATGCCACATAACAAACATGTACGAACCTGTGTTGTAGCATACGAGGACTCGAGACGTCGAAAGGTGTTGAATGTATGTTGAGACAAAATATGATTACGAGTAACTTGTACATTTTACGTTATGTATCAAGTTATACGTTTGTCATCAATCAAAACAAACGAGATTGTATAGATTAAATATCGTAATATTTGCACTAGCAATCTCCCCCTTTTTGATGATAACAAAATATGTAAACATGATAGAACGTAAAATGTAAAAAGTTACTTGTGTCCGTATTGCTTACTTGTATCTGTAACACCTTCTACATTTCCTTCTCCGTTTACACTCTTCTCCCCCTCTAGTCGAAACAAAAAGGGTGTGTCCTTGGAGTTAACTTCATTTCTCCCCGAAATGGCGAGCTTGCATCATCCCTAGTGAAGTTTAGTCTTCAACTCCGATTTCCTAAGGTTGTTGCGTCCCTTAGGTTGTTAGCGGATCCATGGATCAAATTAAGTTCCTTAACCTATATCAAGGTTAGTGTTGTGCAACATAAAAATTATAAGAAAAATGCATGATGAATGAAATGCATGTTGGACTATGTTGACCTATCTCCTTCTTTTTGTCAAAACACAAAAGTGCGTCGAAGAATGAAAATAAGGATGAATGCGTGCATGCTTCCGCTTGATTGTAGCTCCCCCTTGACCAATACTCCCCGTTGCTAGGGTCCCAACGTATATGACACAAGAAATAAGAAAGCTACAAAAACAAAGGTTAGTGCATGATTAGCTCCCCCTTGATCAATACTCCCCGTTGCTAGGGTACCAACGTATATGATGCAAGGATGAAGAAACCTACAAAATAAAGGTTAGTGTAAGACAATAATTGTCCTATAATGAGTATGTGATATATAACAATGCGTGTGTATGATGCATTCTATAAATGCTTGACGGAAGCTCCCCCTTGCTTTAGGGCGTCAATATGAACCTACAAAACAAATATTAGTATACTAGAAGCTTTGTTAGTAGACACGTATATCATATACAACCAAGTGTATAGACGATGCAATATGAGTGCTTGATGGATATTCCTCCTTCGTCTAATAAGAATTACAATTAAAATAAAAATGCGAATATAATATGATAGAAACCTACAAAACAATGCTTAGAAGGAAGACATGAGGTTGAAATGCTTAAAGAGGATGGTGCTAATGTTGGTGTTGGTTTACTAGTGAAAGAAATGATGGTGGTTATAATGAATGCAATGAATTTGGTGTTGGTTTACTAGAAGGATTCATGCGGTGATAAATCGGTAGATGATTTAAGATTGATAAAAGTAAGTTTTCGTTAATCAATGGTGGTGATGATTAGTGAAAGTGATGATGTAAGGTGGTGGTGATACGAAGACAACTATTTAAAGAATTAGAAGCTCGTATGTATAGCAAATGCTATTGCGAGTATAAGGATTGAACATATGGACTTATGCAATCTAAAATACACAACTTATGGGATGAAGGAATACGACTTTCGTAATGTTAAGAAAAAAGGAAAATGTGAATGGACATCGATATTCAATGACGGCCATGGGTTTTGATTTGATCAATTATTTTTGATGCTAATGAGAACGAGATACATTCGGAAAGAATGACCTATATCGAACGACGATGGATGAAGGAGTACTAACATGGTTTAGACCTACATGACCTTTAACGACATTATCATCTACCAAAGATGATGTATCATGCCATGTTATATGCTTGAATGGATTCAAAAAGAAGTGAAGACAATAAGCTTCTAGGAATAAAAATTCCATATGAAAAGAAAATACTAAATGCCTATATGAGGATTTAAATGACATCATAAGATGTGAGAGTGTTGATTAGACCAACGTGTTGAGAATAAGAGTTTTGATTAAAATATCGTTTGCACTTACAATGATGGGCATGATATGTGTCGAGGAAGAAAAGGATGAGATCCTATGATGGTGTTCTAGACAATGAAGTTGTGAAGTCCTAGTTTTGATAAGAATCCTAGACCCCATTTGAATTAGTTGTTGGTTGTGGAGATGAAGAAATTTTGTCAAACACATGATGCGTTTTTCACTTTATGAGATATTGGTACAAACTAGTGATGTTGGGTTAAAAAGGCTTGAAGCACTTGTGGTTTTGTGAACCGATTTTTAACTAAATGATGTGTACCTATGTGTTGGTATTTTAGGGTGTAAGAAACATGAGTGGATGTTCTTTAAATACATTTTGACAAAATAAAAATATGTGGATGAATTTCTCTCCGCCTCAATCGGTGGACATCCAACATATTGTGTAATGCATCGTATAAAGAATGATAAAGTGTTTAGGAGGTTGAAGGTTAATGAAAGCGATGAGCTTAGTAATGTTTTTGCGGACGTTGGTTATCATACAAAGAACTTCATCCTTGAAGTCATGTATTTCTTCTCTATCAATGCGAGATGATCGCATGACGAGGCATGTGGTTTTCTCAAAGGAGGTTGAAAGGATTAGAGTATTGTTAGAGCTGAATAGTGATGGAAGTGATTTTTGGAAAGCGGAAGCAATAATGCGGATTAGAAAGAGGTTGATTGAAAGATATCCAAACTCAAATTTCAATTCTCTAAGACTCAATCCAATTAGCTTAAAACTATATGCAAGTGAAGGATTACAGTTATGCGAGATGAGCATATAAAAGCTAGAACGAAGTGAGATGGCAAATAATTAGTTCTCAATCCACTAAAACAAATTTGTTAGTGAGAAAAGATGTCAACAAGATAAATATCTAAAGATATCATCTTATTAAGACAGCCCATTCGACAACTAGACATAAAGTTACCTCATGGCCAGATAGCATCGACATAAACAATCATATTAAGCAAGAGCATGACATAATACGAAATACTTTCCTTGTAAAATAGTTTTGTTGTTAAGCTTAGACACTTAAGCATATAACGATCTATGTGATTAATTTGTATGATAAAACGACTTCTAAATGTTTCTCATACCAAAAGTACTTTGACAAATTATAAGTGGACATGTAGTGAACAAATAGTGTGACAAAGAAACAAGACGAAAAATTTATGCAACCCATGTTTAAATGATAACATTTTTGGAGCACGTATTATATAGACCATCCTAAGCATGAATCTAATGAATGACCGAAAAAGACACAACCATCCAAATATATAAATATCATATAAAGACATCATGTATCAAAATGACATACCATGAGTTAACAAGTAACACGTTAATCATGCAAAACATCATATACATAAAGAATGAAAATATCATATAAATCATGTTAATATATAGTAACACGAAACATATAAGCATGCAGGCATCATAAAGAAATAACCAAGGTTTACACATGAATCAACCAAATAGTTAACATGGTTATGTTAAGATGTCCAATCATTATCAAACAAATAACATGTAATAGACACATGTATGTGTAATGCAAGAGATTTTAATATTTGTGTTTGGAATCTACAGTTGAATGATCTAAAAGGTGACATCTTTAAGCATGTGTTACGCAAGTGATTTGGTCATCCAAGACAAAGAGATGAGTTTGTGTGTGATAATGAAATATGATAAGAACGTTCTCAAGAAAGCTCTTTGAAACAGGAATCTAAGTGAATTTACCAACTTCAATAGATCTTGTGTACGCTCTAGAGATAGGGTTTGAACTAGGTTATGAGCAAGGTTTGGTTATGATGAACGCTTGAAAGGAAATAGACACATATAGTGTCTTTCAGCAAGTAGAATTATTACGTGGAATAAAGTCATCATGCTTATGAAGACAAAAATGACAAGATGATGGGGAAGCTCTAGTTCATAGATCTTGCAGATGTTTATTTAAGATCATTAACCCGATGAGGTGTAATGAAATCTCATGAAACACAACCGTTCATGTTTCAAGGAGAGAATGATGCATAGGATATACAATATCCTTTTAACAGGATGAAAACTTAACGCATGATTTCTTAGGCATAATGTCTTCTAAAACATCATGTTTTCCTAAATGAGGATATGAAGCCAAAGTGTTTGAATCGGATAGTCCTATCCTAAATATACTTGGTCTCAAGATTATATTCGATGATGACAAGAGGAATTACCATGAGTTTCTTATGTATACTCCTCAAGAGTCATTGTTGCTCGGGGTACATGAGGTTGTCTTTGAGATTGCATTTTAACATATGTTGTTAAGATGTTGATTTAAGGTTTAATGAAACTTATGCAAAAGTTAAAAGCATTACCAATACTTTGATAACTTGTGAAAGTGGTACTACTTAAACCTAGTATAACTGAATGTGAGCTTCATGCTCATTTGATGGTAAAGGTTCTAATCCTATAGGTGGTAAGGTATGGTTGAGTGTTTGGACAAAGGGTTTTTTGAGCAATGCACTCAATGAATTCAAACGATGGTAAGAATGGTGGATTGGTTGATCTAGGTGGTAGGTCTTCTAGTGTGTCTTAATAAAGATGTGGTGATGTAGTTTGTTGTGCTATGGAAGTACTTAAGTTTCATAGAAGTTGAAAGTAAAACAGATGGATACTAAGCCTTGTGGTCCATAACTAGTGAGTGAAGTTCTTGAGGTTTTGGTTATGTTTGTGAAGCTTAGGGGCTAAGATATATCATAGAAGTGAATGAGATGATGGTGAACGAACAAGTGAACTTAAGTACTCAATGTTCAATGATGAAGACCTATTGTCATTTGTTTTATCCCTATTGATTGAGAGAGTGTTAGGATAAGTGTTTTAACATATGTTGTTAAAATACTTGGGTGCAGATTCTTTCGGATGTGACTTTTAATGACTACAATTGTAAGTCATATTTACTTGAATATTTCGGACGAAATACTTAAGTTGTCAATCCTACTTTGTTGAGATTGGATAGTACTAAAGGATAGCAAGACTTGATAATACATTTATAACTTAAGTGTAAGTTATGACTTGATGTAAATCCTTATCGTCTTGAAGGATGACACATTACTTTCATGTTAACCAAGTGAGGTAACATATATAGATACAAGACAATATCCATAGTCACAAGTTAGACTTGTGGTTTTGATATTATATGTAATCTATGTAAGTAATGAGTCCGGAAGTTAGACTTGTGGTTTTGATATTATATGTAATCTATGTAAGTAATGAGTCCGGATTAGTTAGATGGTTTTGTTGAAGCAACATGGTTTTACACTAATCCTAGCGGTTTTCCTAATCAGTCTAGATGATTCGGATGAGGTGTTGGATTTAGTCATTTCAAGACTTTGGTTAGCTAGAATTATAAGATTAAGAGAAGTGATGGTGATGGTGTGAATTGGAAGTATGAATGTTGGTCAATTTATAGGAAGAACATGTTATGAAAAGTAGTGTTTGGATTAGATGTTGTTCCATACACATTTGGAGGTTCCTTGTAACACCCCAACCCGACATGGGTCCGGAGCGCTACAGTATGGTGACATATCAAAGCATANTTGTGGTTATGTTTGTGAAGCTTAGGGGCTAAGATATATCATAGAAGTGAATGAGATGATGGTGAACGAACAAGTTAACTTAAGTACTCAATGTTCAATGATGAAGACCTATTGTCATTTGTTTTATCCCTATTGATTGAGAGAGTGTTAGGATAAGTGTTTTAACATATGTTGTTAAAATACTTGGGTGCAGATTCTTTCGGATGTGACTTTTAATGACTACAATTGTAAGTCATATTTACTTGAATATTTCGGACGAAATACTTAAGTTGTCAATCCTACTTTGTTGAGATTGGATAGTTTTAAAGGATAGCAAGACTTGATAATACATTTATAACTTAAGTGTAAGTTATGACTTGATGTAAATCCTTATCGTCTTGAAGGATGACACATTACTTTCATGTTAACCAAGTGAGGTAACATATATATATACAAGACAATATCCATAGTCACAAGTTAGACTTGTGGTTTTGATATTATATGTAATCTATGTAAGTAATGAGTCCGGATTAGTTAGATGGTTTTGTTGAAGCAACATGGTTTTACACTAATCCTAGCGGTTTTCCTAATCAGTCTAGATGATTTGGATGAGGTGTTGGATTTAGTCATTTCAAGACTTTGGTTAGCTAGAATTATAAGATTAAGAGAAGTGATGGTGATGGTGTGAATTGGAAGTATGAATGTTGGTCAATTTATAGGAAGAACATGTTATGAAAAGTAATGTCTGGATTAGATGTTGTTCCATACACATTTGGAGGTTCCTTGTAACACCCCAACCCGACATGGGTCCGGAGCGCTACAGTATGGTGACATATCAAAGCATACAAAGCAAAATAGAGAAATGAACATAGGAAAGCCACGAGCCGACCTGCCAAGGTACTTGACAGATCTCATACATACATATATACATACATACATACATAATCCATAATCACCTGTCAAAGGATACGGAGAGGGGAGACCTCTCGGTACCATACGGAGTAGCTAGCTCCCAAACGTGAAGGAGTAGAGAAGCACCTACCCACATTCACCATACATACACATCATACATAAACATAAGTGCTAGGATGCATCCATACGCCCCCATACATACATACATAAACATACATGCACCCTGCTCGCAGGACAGGTATACACATATCATAAATGGCCAGGAGATCTCATAACCATAATCATATCATTTAAAGTGGGGACGCCGTGGATCAATCACACCTCCACAGAAAGTGTCATGCCATCGGTGCCTCGATGACACGCCCATGGTACCTCCATGAGTAGTTAAAAACTTGGGCATAAGAAGGAACGAAGCATACATACATACATATAATCATAGCGGCATATCCGAATCATAGCATAACATAATCATAATCAAAGGAGTATCAATGTATGTCGATCATATATCCAAGGAATCATATCAAGGTTCATATCAAAGGAATCAAACATAAGGGAACATAGCAATGGCTTAGGGAATCTTATAACGAATCGAAGATCAAGATCAAGTCATGAGAGCGAAAGCACCCTTACTGAAAAAGGGAAAGAGGGAAAGAATATCTGTACCTTAAACCGCAAATGAAACCATTTAAAAAAAACACAAGGATCGGAAGTTACTCCTTCTTCAGCGAATCTACACGGATTAATGATCGGCTTAATAACTTATGTTAATCTAGATTACTCATTTTAGACGCCTTCCATTTTTAGTAACTTTCCATTTTTAGTAAGTTTCTCGAATTAGTAAGATTAGCCATAAATTATTACAATTAACATTTAGTTAAGTTAAAGTGCTCAAAATAGTTAATATTATAGATTCGTGTTAATTATGATCATTATAATGGTTTAGGGTTTGACACGTAAATTAACTTATAAATGACCAACTGTGATAACTCAAAGTAGTTTAGATAAAATGACTATGAAATTATATAGTGCTTACAAATAATTAAGATGACTTCATCTTGAGATAACATAGATTTAATTTATTTATTTATGTTAAGGCTTTAATATAACAGTTTAAAACAAAATATATCCACTACTTAGTTCTAGTTTGAAAAGCCTTTATATAAAAAGTCAAAAATAAATAATTTGAATTTGTAACATCCTTTAAAATATAGGGACCAAAGTTGACAATAATAATAAAAAAAACCAACCATGCACTGCTTCTTCCTCAACGTACTGAATGGCCCGAGACTCGTTTTGACGTTTAACTTCATTTCTATTTTAAAACTGTTTTATACAATATTACATTTAACACATTAGATGAGTTATTGCACTTATTTCTTAGGCCATGTTATCAACTAGCTAAATACATAACATAATAAGATTAACCTAAGCAACTAGTTTTCTATGATAATTTTCTATCTTCGATTAAGAGACATATATGCGGGTGTGAACAATTTATGCACAAGATGAAGTAGCCTATAATAATACGTACGGTCAAGAATATCACGTGACTGTAATTCATAAATATACCTTCGAGCCAAACGATCGAGATAAAAATACGAAAACGAGTACGAACACGAACATGGCACAAACACTAACTCGACACTCTAGCAGTTCTCATCCTGAACCTAGAAGTGTAATCTAAACCCGAGTCCGAGCCGATCGATACCAAGCCCACACCGAACCGAAATCCTGTCGTTAACAGACGCAAGATGAATTCACCAGCCCGAACGAAATCTGACAACGAATGAAAACAGTCAAACCACAACGAATCGGATTCGAGCACCCGAACCTACGCCTCAATACAAACCCACCCTCCCATGCGACGCCACGACCATGGACACCCACGTGAGGCCCATCACGCTTCTTTCTTAATTAGTCGCTGTATAACGGGTGTTTCAGAGGGGATCCGTCCTTTGGCTTTTTAATTATGTGTGCGTTTAAGTGTTGCGTATGGGACTGCGTGTTCTATATTTGTGTTATGATTTTTGGCGGTATGCATCGGAAGCAAAAAAGGAAAAACGGTGTGTGTTCTCTTCTTGGTTTTTCTTTGCTTCATACGACTGACAGGGAGGGAGGGAGTCAACAGGACAAAAAAAATGAGTATTAATCCTTGATTGTAGCGGTGCGTGTGAGTTGCTAGGATTCAGCCGGAACCCAGTCTAAAGGGCTGTCTTACGGGAAGCTTTAACCTGGTCTAACCGATGTTTATTTTCACCATTGAGCGGCGCTGGAGCCGCAGATCTAGTGCGAAATAGGCCCCGCATGATGTCGGGTACGAAGGGGTGACATATTCAGAAACCCATTAGCGCGGCGCAACATTAGTAGGATCTTACATTTTTCCTTTTTTTGAAAGTAACAACCCGATTTGGACCTTCTTTGAGTATTCTGGGCTGATTGTAAAATAAAAGTCGTGAGGGATTTGGTCCAACTATCTCCCCAAACGACGGGGGAACGTGGCTGACGGGTTTCAACCCGGGGGCTCCAAGGCAAGGACTCACTCGAAAATTAGTAGCCAGTAACCATTAAATAGAGGATCTGTAAGTAAATCAACTGTCTAACCAATGCTGTAAAGATGCTTTCCAGTCACAGTTCCGTTATAGTTGACCCAATCTAACTAATTACATTTCCGGTCATAGAATTCATACCGTGCAATACTGGGTTTAGAACCAGAAACGCTGTGTCCAAGGGCGACCAAGAATATCNGGGAGGGAGGAGGTCAAACAGAAAACGAGTATTAATCCTTGATTGTAGGGTGCGTGTGATTTAGATTAGGAAAGTCATAAAGGGGTGTTTAATGGGGCTTGAATGGTTACAATGTTAAATGAGCCGAGATTAGTGGGATACATATGAAATTAAGGATTCTTATCTCTTGAAGTACAATGATTTTGGAGCTTATGAGTATGTCGTGTGTTTTAAAATAAAAGTGTGAGGGATTTGGTCCATATCAAAGACGTGTGAGGGTTTCAATCAAAGGAAGGATTACCAAAATTAAGTAGTAGTTAAAGGAAGGTAGTAAATCACGAATGTAGAACATTTTCCAGTTCGTATACGTTTGTACCAAATAATAATATTCGGCTAGGAATTAATAAACGTGACATAGGTTTTTAAACAGTGTGCCATATATCTTAACATAAGTTTTATATACGAATAAACGTTGGTGGTTCAAATATTAACGAATTTACATACTTAGGTTATAATCGTCAAAAGTTTAAAATTATAGGGGTATTTTTGGGTATTTTAGATGTTCAAAATTTTCCGGGTTTTACAATTCTTCCCCTCTAAAAAGAAAATTTCGTCCGCGAAATTTGAAGTCGCATAGTTAAACGGTGTCGTAGCAAATCGCAAAGGATCGTCACAAATAACCTCACACACGGGGAGGTTCTCCAAAAGAATCTTCACAAACAAAATTTTCTCATGACTCGATCCTGACACACTTGGATAGCCCCAGGCTCATCAATATAATATAAATCATAACCGATCTGATTCAACGAATGCAAAACAATGGTGTAGCAGATGACAGATGACATATGACAGATGATAGATAGAATCCTACAAGAAGATACACTAAACACACATATTCTTACGAAGCAAAACGGAGATAGTGTTAATGAATAGATCTTCATCAAATCCTACCAAATTCTGAACGAATAAAGGAACTTGCCAGAGTCGAAGGAACAATTCAAATCGTCAAACATATCCAAAATCTCATAAAGAGATGGGTAACATAATCGCATTGACATTCCAAATCACAATTCAGAGTATCAAAACGTATCAAAGGCATAACCGAAGAGATAGAATAATCGTGCGGAATAGAACAAATCAAAGATCTAATACATCGCGAACCAAAACTCTTTCAAATGCTAAGACGTCTAATTCTTCTATACTTCTTCTGAAAGTGTGAACCAAAATGCAATTCTCGATCACGATCTTTGTAGGCGCGTCATGTAGTTTGAATAATCTCCTGCCGAAAGAAATCTCCGCCAATCCTCCAAGCAAGCCATCTTAGTCGATGCTCCACTGCAACTCTACTTGTGTTGTCCTTCCTTCTGTGCGTGGAAATCTCCGATGTAGTCACCACCGTCTTCATACCATTCCGTCCAGCTCCAGCTTCAAGACTCTATACATATTAGTACAACTAAGATGAATAGAGGTGATAGATCTGTGTGCTTCAATTCAACCGCTTCCTTCCATCGTGGAAATTCATCACCGAAAACGAAGATGATTCTCGTGTTTCTCTTTCGTCTCTGAACACACTAATATGTCATACTATGAAAATTTGTTCAAGTATTCATGAAAGACACGATTTATCAAATCCATAGGAATAGTCGGAAAGGTAACCAATACAATTGGCATTACACACATAAATATGAAAAGAAATACTATGAGTATCCCGTTCCTTTCACAAAATAAGACATGATTCATCTTCCAACAATAAATACAATCATCATTCTCCTCCACGAATGAAACAAAAACACACAAAGATACACAGTGAACGTTCCAAACAAATCGAATAAATCTCGAGGCAAGTTTCATCAGAGAAGTATCTTCACAGCAGTGGGGAAATCAACGCATGAGTTTCAGAACAAGGTGGTCATAAACGATTATCAGGTTAAGAATCATGGTGTAGAATATGAAGTTCACAAAACGTCAAAGGTGACAAACATAAAATGACAGTCGTCATCATCATAATACTCAGGCAACAAATCCTAATCCAAAATAACATCGAATCGAACATCTCCAACGTAAACAGATTAGCACAACAAAATCATCTCCAAATATCTCCAGAACGCATCAGACAAATAGAATATACACGATGAAAAGTCACAAAACGTTCATAGGGGTAGAATAGGTAAGGCCAAAAATCAACAATGAAGAAAGAATTAAAAGCAATGAGAAGTCATAGAGTGTGTCGAACACGTAGGATTCATACATACGCGAATCTCCGAACTTATGAAATGCATCTAACGAATGTCAAACGAATCAAGAATCGAAGTTCAAAAGAAAGTGATAACTCCAGGAAAGGTTCCTTCCTTGTAATAGAAGGTTCCTTGGGTTAGTTTAGCCAAGTTTGAAAATTTTGATGATCCTATTGTTGAAAGTGTGCTAAGAGAGCTCTTAGAATTAGTGATAATACTAACAGAGCATGTAGGAAGCAAGTTTGAAGCCTAAGGAAATGTACTCAGAAAAATTCCAAAAATTCCAAAGATTAAAAGAAATTATGCTGTAAGGCTGGAGAACAAACGACAACAGGACGGAACCAAGTCTTTGGTTCCGCCATTTTTCGTGGAGTCCCCAGAATTGAGACAGGAACAATATTTTTCGAGGGCGAGACGTTTTCCAAATTTTCGAATTCTTGGAACATAAACTTAAATTTATATCTGATTAGGAAATGCATAAAATGGATATGGAAACACTCTTACCATTAGACTTTGACCGGGGGCTAGCGAAATTCACTATACTTAGTGAAAATTTCCATATTCTTGAAAATTTGACAACATCCCAAATGTTGTCCTCCTGCATATCCGTTAGTACAAGACATTGTCCAAAGATAACAAAAGATCCTAGAGATACTAATATCCATGAAACACATTGTTTAACTACCACATTGTTCAAATTTCAAGTTGTGCCAAACACTCCTTAACAAAGGACATTTATCGATTCCCGAAACCCGTTCTAATTATACTTGGAACATATGCACCTAATTTGATGTGATAGATTAAAACCAAAAACACATATTCTAACACATGTTAGCATATAGATCAAGCTGAGGATTATGAACTTACCATAAATGGAAATTAAGCCACACACGGAAAATTAATAACACCAAAGTGTTATCGTCCAAACATGACATGGTCAGTTTACATGATCAATCAAAGATGAGTTTCTATCTTATGGCACGATACTTATAAATCACAAATAAACAAATGCAATTACAACTTACAACAAGTAAACAACATGTATGCAAAACAACCAAAACAAGTAGTCATATAACATGGCATAAAAACAAAGATACTTATCGTCGCTTTGTGTTTAAACATGACGATGTATACCAAGATTGATTAGTTTCCTTTACATATATAAGTATCACCAAATTCTTTAGTTTCAAAAGAAATCATATTAATGTTCGAAGGATACTAACTAAAATTGCCTAACTTAAAAGTTTGAGTTTCTACGTTAAAACGAAACTTAATATTTTGGATACATTATAGTATTTGGTTTATTCTTTTGACTTCAGATTAGATTTAGGCCATAACATTATTTTTAATAGAAAGTAGACTCAATTACCTTTAAAATGATAGGTGGCGCGACTCCTACGGACTTACGGGTAATTTGTTATGAATTTTTGAAGTTGGACAAAAACGGTTTACTGTACCGACGGATTTCAAGGAACCAAATAAAGGGTTCCGCCCTTTATAACGTTTGGTTCCGTGGCATCTGAGACAGATTCACCAAAACTCGTATTTTGACATAAAGAAAACATGTAGGACTTACTATATTTGATAGTAAACATATAATACACTTATTTTACTTCATTTCTATTGATATAACTTATCTAATCATTTATGGAGATGATTATTCAACTAAATTTTTAGTTATCCCAAACGCTCCTTTTAAAAACGTATTTTTCGTAAATTAGCTCTAAGCACATAATTCGACACTTACAAATTTTTTTAAGAAATATTCACTTTTATTTTTCAAGGAAACCTTCAAGCTTGTATACAAAGTAACATTTAACAACAAAAATACTAAGTATATTTAGCGAAACATTTTTCATATTATATTCCGCTTCAATGGTAATTTGATACATGGATCGTACTCTATTTTAAAAACCATTTGTTTTGAAAATAAGAGCTACGAGGCTCTGGTACCAATTGTGAAATCGTAGAGGGGGGAGGGTTGAATACGTTTCCGTTTAAAAATCTTTAAACTTGTTGTATCAAATATAGTATAAACCATTGTGTCAAGTTACGCCATTATTAGTCCGGTTTGTTTTTCTTTTCTAAAAACATCCGTATGACAAATTTCCGATCAAGCTTGTTGTAATATGAGAAATGCTAATAATAGTCTTATGACTAATATAAAGCATATGATATAACAAGTTGTCACACAAGCATAAACATCAAGTTTACAACACAAATAATATAGTGCAAGTTATAAAAGTAAAAAGCGAAAGAGCCCAAACCAAACACGAGGATTTATAGTTGTTCGGTCACGGATCTCCTTTCGCCCTTTACTCCATCCCCGAGGCTACCCAACTCGAGGAGCTTACTTCACTAATCAACAAGCTCCCTTCTTGGCCGGAGA
>LBNU01022317.1:62831-74240 GCA_014162995.1 Artemisia annua
TTTTAAGGTAGTATTTCATGCATAGGTTGCTATCGGTGAGCTCATGATAGGATGCTTGACGTATCGTCATAGAGTGAGGCAGGAACTTATAGAGTTAGGGAATTGAACGCACTCCCTACGACTTGTTAGGAATACACCCGTCATCCACGCAAACTCAACATACTAATTACATGGTAAAAGATAGTTAAGGAGTAATGAAATCTAAGTAAACACTACTCTCCCACCATTGTTTGTCTCAAAACCAAAAATACAAAAATATAAGTAGCTTAGAAGTAGATAACTTGGGTTAGTTGACTAGCAACTAATTCCGCCCTCTCCTCCAAAACCAGAGATTTTACCTGCTTTCATAAAAGATAAAAATACAAAAAGAATCTTCCTCCACCCTTAGACCTAGATTAGAGTAGCCTTTAGCCTAACGAACACTATTCCTTGCGAGAGAACGATCAATCCCCCGGTACTTGCCACTACACTATACTACATCGGTCAGGTACACTGCCTGGTGGGGATTGCAAGCTTCTCGAGATCCCTCGAGAGGTAAAACGTAGTGCGTGTTGCAATCCACGCGCATCATTAAAGAAGGTTGTAATCTGTTTTTCTAGTGTAAAATAAACTTTATGTAACCTTAATTTCAAGTTCTTTTTATAGAATTTAGTTTTTGCATTTTCAAGTGAAAATATCATATTTCCTTAAATGAGTTAAAAGTTGTTGTTTGTCAATCCATTTAGCTCATATAAGTTACTGAATAGCTTTTATAAGCTTCTTTATCATTTTAGCTTGTTTTAATTCAGTTTACCAAAAATTCTCAAAAATACCTAAAAATAGTGTAAAAATCAAAAATCAGTTGAGAAGATGAAAGAAGCATTGGAGCAGGGCATATTATGGATGGCCTTGGGTTAGTAGCTTATTGGGATGCTAATAGGTGTGTTCTTGGTACTTGGAAACATCAGTTTTGCTTGGACTCATTTTGTAAGCTCTTTTTCATGTTTATGCATTTAACTGTAGAAGAGATTAAAAAGTGCTTATCTATGGTGTTTAATGATTATTCAGTGTATATGAAGTGGTTTAATGATATTATGTTCTTTGTTATTCAGTGAATACTTGTGTTGCTCAAATTGCCATTTTAACTGTCATAGTACCATATCTAGCATGCTATATGTGTTTGTTTGAGCCTGATTTTAGCATAACATTAGTTAGTATAGCATATATGATAACTCTATGATGCGTGGTTTTGCGACCTTACAACAGGTTTTACCTCTCAAGGGATCTTAAGAGGCTTGCAATCCCCACCAGACAGTGTACCTGACCGATGTAGTATAGTGTAGTGGCAAGTACCGGGGGATTGATCGTTCTCTAGGGGAATAGTGTCGTTAGGATTGAAAAACTACTCTAATAGGTCTAAGGGTGAGGGAATATTCTTTTTGTATTTTATGTTTTTAGGAAAGCAAGTAAAATTATCTCGGGTTTGAAGGAGTGGGCGGACTTAGTTGCTAGTCAACTAACCCAAATAACTACAAATGCAAATAAAATAAATAAACGAAAATAAAATAGTTTTGAAAACTAATATGGAGAGAAGTGTGTTTACTTAGATTTCATTACTCCCTAACTATCTTTTACCAGTTGATTAGTGTGTTATAATTGCATGGATGACGGGGTTGCATTCCTTAATACCAGTCGTGGGGGTATGCACGAGCTTCCCCAACTCTATAAGCTCCTACTTCACTCCTATGTCGAGCCGACTAAAAGCTCCTAACATGGGATCACTAGAATTCGCTTATGCATTAAATACAACCATATAATCGTAGTACACATCCGATCATGTTTCTTAAGACATTCAAGCAAGATACCGTATAGGAGGTTAGCCAATTTTCTTAAGCCTAACATCGATAAACATTCATCCAATACAATTAATAACACACCATCAACCAATAATTAATAGTTAGGTTTCATTAGATCTAAGCAAACACAAAGAAAACCTAGCCTAGCATGTTAAACAAAAGAAAAGAACAAGATAGAATCAAACAACACATAGACATATTGAATGATTAATTGATAACTTATCTTCAATGTAACATGGAAGATCTCAAGGTGAAAAACCTTGAAAAAGCTGCTAAAATTCATATTAGGGTTCCTCTCAAAAAAGTTCCACAGAATGAATGAAAATTGCGAAAATATATATAGATATACAGATCTTACGGCGTCACTCTTTGGGTTGTAACGCCGTCACCTCGCCGTGCTAGGGTTCCTGACGGCCTCTTGACGTCGTCCCCCTTTAAGTCCCAAAATTCCATTCTGGCTTATCAAGGAAAATCTTCACATCCACCTCCGTTTGTCTAGCTTGACGGCGTCACATCCTATGCCTTGACGCCGTCATGGGTTCTGTTCCAGCAGAATTAGAGACTTTGTCATTTTCTTCACTTTTATGCTCCAAAAAACGTCCAAAATGCTTCCTTTTCCAGATTTCTTCTCCAAAGTACCTAAAATGACAAAAGGAACGATTTAGGGCAATACTTGATCAAATAATTATGATTTAGGGCTTAAATGACCCCCCAAAAGCGGTACACTTTTCGCCTTATCACTCTGCATAATTAGATTAGCTTAAATCAGTAGTTTGCTTAGAAAATAAAAAATCAGTTACTTTAAAGTGGTGTTTGGATTTAGAGTGTATTCTGTGTCCATGATTATTTCAGTAGTAATTTTTTATGTAGACAACTCACCTTAGGTCATAATAGCTCAGTTAAGTCCTAAAAACCAGGCACTCTTTGATAAAAAGTCAAAATCTCTTTTAAATTTTAATAATGTGTTCACTGTCAAGGTTTTGAGTTGCATAATACATTCTACAGTTACAATAGTTGTTAGCATAGCTTATTCTAGTCTCAAAATAGCTTATTACTACTTATTTAGTCAGTAAGGATCATTAGAAATCCACAAAAGTCAAAATAGTCACTTTTTAACCCATTTTTCTTTCTATTTTGCTGTCAAAAAAGTACCCAAACAGCAGATTTAGTTTTTTATTTTTCATTTCTTCAATTTTCAACCAAATCTAATAAAATTTTGGGATAATGTACTCTTATATATTTTTTACTTAGTGGTATTTTTATTTAAATTTAGAATTTTTTTTACATGGCTTAACCCACTTTTTCGGGCTGCAAAAACAAGTTTTCAATAGCAATCGTAGTTTTTTAATTTTCATTTCCTCAATTTTCAACCAAATCTGATAAAATTTTGGGCTAATGTNGTTACCGTATAGGAGGTTAGCCAATTTTCTTAAGCCTAACATCGATAAACATTCATCCAATACAATTAATAACACACCATCAACCAATAATTAATAGTTATGTTTCATTAGATCTAAGCAAACACAAAGAAAACCTAGCCTAGCATGTTAAACAAAAGACAAGAACAAGATAGAATCAAACAACACATAGACATACTGAATGATTAATTGATAACTTATCTTCAATGTAACATGGAAGATCTCAAGGTGAAAAACCTTGAAAAAGCTGCTAAAACTCGTATTAGGGTTCCTCTCAAAAAAGTTCCACACAATGAATGAAAATTGCAAAAATTTATATAGATATACAGATCTGACGGCGTCACTCTTTGGGTTGTGACGCCGTCACCTCGCCGTGCTAGGGTTCCTGACGGCCTCTTGACGTCGTCCCCCTTTAAGTCCCAAAATTCCATTCTGGCTTATCAAGGAAAATCTTCACATCTACCTCCGTTTGTCTAGCTTGACGGCGTCACATCCTATGCCTTGACGCCGTCATGGGTACTGTTCCAGCAGAATTAGAGACTTTGTCATTTTCTTCACTTTTATGCTCCAAAAACGTCCAAAATGCTTCCTTTTCCAGATTTCTTCTCCAAAGTACCTAAAATGACAAAAGGAACTATTTAGGAAAATACTTAATCAAATAATTATGATTTAGGGCTTAATTGACCCCCCAAAAGCGGTACACTTTTCGCCTCATCACTCTGCACAATTAGATTAGCATAAATCAGTAGTTTGCTTAGAAAATAAAAAATCAGTTACTTTAAAGTGGTGTTTGGATTTAGAGTGTATTCTGTGTCCATGATTATTTCAGTAGTAATTTTTTATGTAGACAACTCACCTTAGGTCATAGTAGCTCAGTTAAGTCCTAAAAACCAGGCACTCTTTGATAAAAAGTCAAAATCTCTTTTAAATTTTAATAATGTGTTCACTGTCAAGGTTTTGAGTTGCATAATACATTCTACAGTTACAATAGTTGTTAGCATAGCTTATTCTAGTCTCAAAATAGCTTATTATTACTTATTTAGTCAGTAAGGATCATTAGAAATCCACAAAAGTCAAAATAGTCACTTTTTAACCCATTTTTCTTTCTATTTTGCTGTCAAAAAAGTACCCAAACAGCAGATTTAGTTTTTTATTTTTCATTTCTTCAATTTTCAACCAAATCTAATAAAATTTAGGGATAATGTACTCTTATATATTTTTTACTTAGTGGTATTTTTATTTTAATTTTTAGAATTTTTTTTACAGGGCTTAACCCACTTTTTCGGGCTGCAAAAACAAGTTTTCAATAGCAATAGTAGTTTTTTAATTTTCATTTCCTCAATTTTCAACCAAATCTGATAAAATTTTGGGCTAATGTACTCTTATAGATTGTTTACTTAGTGGTATTTTTATATTAATTTTTAGAATTCTTTTTATAGGGCTTAACCCACTTTTTCGTGCTGCAAAATTGATTTTCACAGAAAACTCACAAAAACCATTTTGACTTTGAATTTTCATTTCTCCGATTCAAGTGCTTAGCTTCTGAAATCTTGCATGCTGGTACTTGGGTTGCTAATGTAATTGCTTTTCATTTTTGTGAATTTTTATTGGAGCTTATAGCTATCTTTTGAATAGGCTTATTACCCCCTAGTAGGCCTGTTTGGGGTCAGTTCTTATTCAAGCTTATTTTGTTTTCTATTTCTAAATTTGCTCTAAGGCTGACTTATTATAGGATAGAATGTTAGTTTAGGATTAGCTTAAGTGTTTGTAGCTTGATTGGTTAATTTGGAACTTGGTTGAGCTCATGTGAGCTTGACTGTTGTGAGTTTTAGTTTTCTTTTTTAGTCCAAAAGCTTTTTACCNGTCAAAATAGTCACTTTTTAACCCATTTTTCTTTCTATTTTGCTGTCAAAAAAGTACCCAAACAGCAGATTTAGTTTTTTATTTTTCATTTCTTCAATTTTCAACCAAATCTAATAAAATTTTGGGATAATGTACTCTTATATATTTTTTACTTAGTGGTATTTTTATTTAAATTTAGAATTTTTTTTACATGGCTTAACCCACTTTTTCGGGCTGCAAAAACAAGTTTTCAATAGCAATCGTAGTTTTTTAATTTTCATTTCCTCAATTTTCAACCAAATCTGATAAAATTTTGGGCTAATGTACTCTTATAGATTGTTTACTTAGTGGTATTTTTATATTAATTTTTAGAATTCTTTTTATAGGGCTTAACCCACTTTTTCGTGCTGCAAAATTGATTTTCACAGAAAACTCACAAAAACCATTTTGACTTTGAATTTTCATTTCTCCGATTCAAGTGCTTAGCTTCTGAAATCTTGCATGCTGGTACTTGGGTTGCTAATGTAATTGCTTTTCATTTTTGTGAATTTTTATTGGAGCTTATAGCTATCTTTTGAATAGGCTTATTACCCCTTAGTAGGCCTGTTTGGGGTCAGTTCTTATTCAAGCTTATTTTATTTTCTATTTCTAAATCTGCTCTAAGGCTGACTTATTATAGGATAGAATGTTAGTTTAGGATTAGCTTAAGTGTTTGTAGCTTGATTGGTTAATTTGGAACTTGGTTGAGCTCATGTGAGCTTGACTGTTGTGAGTTTTAGTTTTCTTTTTTAGTCCAAAAGCTTTTTACTCAAACTGATAAGCTCAAAAGCTTACTCCTGCTCATCTTCAAGTTTTCAAAAGTTTTGACTTTAGTAAAGTTGTTGATTTTTAGTCGTTTTTAAGTTTTGTCAAAAAAAGAAAAAAAAAAGAAAAAAAAAAAGAAAAAAAGGTGCAAAAAGGGTTTGGCTAGGATTCGAACATGGGACCTTAGGATAGCAAGCATAACCGTACAACTCAACACACAAAAACACTACCAACACTGCCCTTGGGTCTTTTGCATCAATACTTGCACAATTAAATCTTTTAACACCTTTTTAATTTTTTAGCTTATATGCTTTTATTAGCTTATTTAACAGATTATCATTAAGCACTTAGGGACTTTTGCATTTTTCTTAGCCTCCTGGTAGCATTAGGTACTTTTAGAAAAAAATTTGTAATTTTCAAAAATTTTTTGGTATTTTTAATCATTTTCTTTAGTTAATTTAGTAATTTAATCATAATAAATAATTAAAAAGTCAAAAAAATAATTTTCTTTTTTCTAAAATTTTCTTTTATCATTAGGTTCCTAGAAAAGTAATTTTCATCTCCGTAAGATTTATATTGCTCACTTCTCACTTTTTATTTTGTACGTTTACGTTATTTTTAACTTAAACGTACGTTTTTAAATTTAAATACGTTTTAGAATTATTTGGTTTTACGTTATTGTTGATATTGCTTGTTTTAGTTGTTTTCACTTATATCTGCTTAGTGTAATCACCCAATCCCTCATTTCGTTAAACCATTCAAATTCACTCGATCACAAAACGTTTCAAAAATACAATTTCACACCTCGCTGGGACATAACGACCCGGGAAAACACTATACTCTCGGAGCACATACCCCAGGTTTGACTACGTTGACCATCCTTGGTTGAGTGGTTGATCTTGGCGTATCAATTTCTCTAAGAAAGTAGTTGTAAGAAATTGACAATGCTTAAAACTTAATATTGATATACAGGAACTGCATCATGATTACGTGTTAGGAGGATCCTATCATGGGAATCGTTATATTTACCTAGTTAACTATGCGGGGATTAGATGGAGAGTTAGTGTAAGAAGAGTATCAAAATTATTGTGTGTTTTTGAGGGAGCAAGGTGGAATGATTTTGCGATGCACAACATCACCTGTTCGGACGTTGCTTATTTACATTTTATAGAAGAGGGTGAGGATGTGTTTTATGTAACTACCTACAATGAAGGAGGGGAAGAGTTTCATAATTATGAACCAGTCAATGATCAGTTTTGGAGATGTATAGTTGATGTGACAGACACATCTCATCTTATCCAGCCATTGCCAGAAGATTTTCTACGATATCTGCATGGTCCAACAGTTACACAGTCGGTCATGGTTACTAGTAACACCATTGAATATGAAGTTTAGGTGGAGCATACACAAGATTGGTATGATCAATATGTCCACACGGCCCTGTTTGGATGTGGTTGGGAGAAATTAGTCCAAGACTTGAATACGAAACCTAGTCAGTCGATGGTGTTTACTCAGGTTGTCCCGGGGGAGGAGTATAATGTCATGTTGTTTGACCATGATTGAGGGGCCATCACAACAGTGGAGACATACAACACCAACATAGCCATGAATGCCCTTTGTCACCAACCACATGACTATGGTATGTTCTAGTTTTTTAACTTTAACTACATCAAGTATCTCATAGCAGTGTAACTTATTTGATTATTGATGAGCGTGGGATTGCGACCACGCAACAGGTTTTACCTCTCAAGGGATCTTGAGAAGCTTGCAATCCCACCAGGCAGTGTACCTAGTCGGTGTAGTATAGTGTAGTGGTAAGTACGGGGGATTGATCGTTCTCTCACAGGGAATAGTGTTCGTTAGGATAGAAAAAATACTCTAAAAGGTCAAAAGGTGAAGGAAGATTATTTTTGTATTTTTGTATTTTATGGAAAGCAAGTAAAATCTCGGGTTTTGGAGGAGTGGGCGGAATTAGTTGCTAGTCAACTAACCCAAAAACTACAATTGCAATAAAAATAAAATAACTAAACTATTGTGGTTGTGAAAACTTATATGGAGACAAATGTGTTTACTTAGACTTCCTTACTCCCTAACTATCTTTTACCGGTTAATTGGTGTATGTATTACTTGCGTGGATGACGGGTGTATTCCTTAACAATTCATGGGGTGGCATACATATCTCCCCAATTCTATGAGCTCTTATCTCCTCCTACAACTATGCGTACACATAATCATAGGGATTGTAAACAGTGGCTCATGCGTTAAATACTACCTTAATAACCTAGTATGCCTTAGTTACATGTTTCTTAAGACGTTCAAGCATGTTACCATATAGGAGTATTGCCAGTTTTCTTAAGCCTAACATTGATGAAACATTCATCCCAACAAAGTAATAACACACCAATCAACCAATAATTAATAGTTAGGTTTCATTAGATCTAAGCAAACACAAGAAAAATCTAGCCTAGCATGTTAATTGAAAGACAAGCATAAGATATAATTAACCAACACATAGACATATTGATTAATTTAAGTGAGGACTTATCTTTAATTGAACATGAAGGATTCAAGGGTGAAAAACCCTTGAAAATACAGCCAAATTCGTCTTTAGGGTTTTTCCCAAATTTGTACCAAAAGTTCCACCATACTAATGAATGAAAAATAGAAAAATATATATAGATTTTACATTCTGACGGCGTCAGGTTATGGGTTCTGACGGCTTCAGCTCGCCGTCATTAGGGTTCTCGGATGGCCTAGATTTACTTCTAACGCTGTCACTCTTTATTTTGCTCTGGGCCGTCACCCTTTAAGTTAACACCTGACGGCCTACTTTCTCTAACACCTGACGCCGTCAGGTGTAAACATCTTGTTTTCTTCATAGGGCGTCTAGTGTAATCTGATTTCACTCCTTTGTCAACGTTGGCTGACGGTGTCACCTTGTGACTCTGACGCTGTCAGGTAGGAAATCCAGCTTCTTTTGAGACTTTGTCGTTTTCTTCACTTTTATGCTCCAAAAACGTCCAAATATGCATGTTTTCCAGAATTCTTCTCAAAAGTACCTAAAATGACAAAAGGAATGATTTAGGGCAATATTTGATCACATTTACTCGAATTAGGGCTTAAATGACCCCTTAAAACGGGTACCCTTTTCGTCTCATCAAATACCCTTACACTTGAGATTTGCTTGTCCTCAAGCAAATAAGCTTTTATTTCAATCAAAATATGAGTTATGGGTCATTTAACACAAATATAAAAGTAATTACAACAAGTAGTCATTCGACCCTAATCATAATAAGCACGTAAATCATACACTAGCACCTCACAAATAGTGTTTGGATACTCTCATCTCTCAAGGGTCATAGAATTATATCTCATAAATGGAAACGGAAAATATCTCTCACTACCTGTCATAGCAAATAGATTATCATAGGCTTGGGAGAGGATCAATTACTCTTCCACTAGGCGTAAGCACCTAAGATAAACTATCAAAGAGGGCTTTCAAAAGGGTTATAATGTAAGGTGTAGGGATATGATAAACACGGTTTGGTTGGAATAAAGGGTATTTTAATGGTGGCGAGTTAATTATCATGATCAAATACATGCACTATACAATGTTGCTAAGCCAAGACTCGACTTAATCTTAAGCTAGAAACAAAATAACAAAAACTTAAAAGAAACATAAAAGAAACGGGATGGTAGTCCGTATGTTTTTTTCTACTTTTCTTTTTCTAATTTTTTTATATTTTTCTTGATTTTTTGATTTTTTTTTCATACATTCTTACCCTACCATCCAAAATAATACATCATAGGGGCCTCGGTTCTCCCCTTACACTTGAACTTTTACATAACTTTACAATTACTATTCTAATGACTCGAATTAAGATAATTGAAAAACTTGGAGTACTTTTAAAATATTTAGCACATATGGGGGTAATAATGTTGTTCTTCCCCATTACTCCATTACACTAGTACTTTACCCATGAGTCCCAATCATCCCAAAACAATATGTACAAGGATATGACTTATCTTAGCAACCATGTAATTGATTAGATAATTAACAAAGGGTTTAACAAATGTTGTCACAATAATGCACTAAAGGTGAGTGCATACAAGGTAGGCTAAGGCGATTTGGGTGTACATTTAAGTGGGGTGTAACAAATTCTCACTTTGAGTAAGATGCTCGAAGGTCGAAACAAAAAGATAGGCTCGGAGGGGTGTACTAGGGGTATCGTGTACCAAAAATGGGTACAACGCAAAGGGTGTGGGAGAATTACTTGACCAATGTAGCCAAAGTAATTATAACAAAAAAACGGGTGTAAAAACAAAGGGTTAATCCTAATGCCTCTTATCATGTAGTAGATCTAACTACACGAATATAGTCTCACTTGTGGATTTGAGATGGTCCTAATGCAAGTTCTAGAATCTAAGCGCTACCGGTACTCACATCATAGCATTAAAGATGGATGCTTTTCCTACCAATTCTAGGGGTGAACCTCACATATTTGGGGTGGAAAATTTTTTAGTGGTACGGTTTTGTGCTAGTCATATAATTTCCTATCCATGAGACGCTCATTAAGACCAAAGTCTCACTTCTAAATGTTGTAAAAAATTTTAAATTGGCGCTAAAATTGCCCTAACAAATATTTCTCTCGGTTTTATTACAAATTTACTATCAAACAAACAAAAATCAAGCGCAATTGTATTCTCTAAGGTGCCTTCATTTACCCCCTTACACTTAAACCGAACATTGTCCCCATTGTTCAAATAGAAGATGTAAAAGTAAATAAAATGAAAGAATGAAATCAAATACTCCCCTGATTCTTTTGATGTGGATAGTGAGGTAACATGGTTAGATCTTCTTCCAAGAAAGATGAACGCTCAAAGCTTCCCTTCCGAAATATAAATCATCTTCTTGTCCAAAATAACCTGTTAACCTGCGAAAAAGAAAAAGGCCAACCTCGCATAAAATCGGCGGTATAATCTATAATAGGATATAATGCTTGTGGAATGAATATTTTTGCAGAATCCCTAGAGATTATAAGTTAGATAATTAACAAAAACTTTTTATTTCCGGAAGAAAAACAAAACTTTCAAAAATTGTAGAAAATTATTGCCTGACGCCGTCATGTTGTAATACCTGACGCCGTTAGAAATGATATGACAGAATTCTCATGTTAAGTTTCCGGAAAATTTCTGAAAAAACTATACCTTACTTCCTGGAATTCCTGCAAAAATTCATTATGACTCGATACAAGCATTTGACTCAAACAAATACTAGTATGTATGTTAATTTACATTGTTATGATTCATGTTCATTCGTTCTTATAAACCGATTTAGATTTCCCTTACACTTAGCTTTTGCAAAATACCTTTATATGTAGTTAAGATGAAGTTAAAAACAAAATAAAGCATTTTTACAAGTTAGTTTGAATCATGAATCAATAACAAGAAATATCATACATACGAAAACAATTAAAATCAAATAAACAAACAAATAAAACACACAAAGC
>LBNU01022317.1:74963-189654 GCA_014162995.1 Artemisia annua
AGGTTGGTTTGGTTGTGGTTGGTGGTTTGGTTGAGGTGGGTTGTTGGGATCGAGGATGTTACCACCTTCCATGTTGGCGGATAGTAATGGTTACGAACAAAAACACGAAGAAAATAGATAGAGAAATCCTAGAAAAATAAAATAAAAATCTCACTAGAAAGGAATCTAGTGAGTAGACCTAATAAAATAAAAAATTCTACCTAAACAATAACTATTCCCCGGCAGCGGCGCCAAAAACTTGATGAGCGTGGGATTGCGACCACGCAACAGGTTTTACCTCTCAAGGGATCTTGAGAAGCTTGCAATCCCACCAGGCAGTGTACCTGGTCGGTGTAGTATAGTGTAGTGGTAAGTACGGGGGATTGATCATTCTCTCACAGGGAATAGTGTTCGTTAGGATAGAAAAACTACTCTAAAAGGTCAAAAGGTGAAGGAAGATTATTTTTGTATTTTTGTATTTTATGGAAAGCAAGTAAAATCTCGGGTTTTGGAGGAGTGGGCGGAATTAGTTGCTAGTAAACTAACTCAAAAACTACAATTGCAATAAAAATAAAATAACTAAACTATTGTGGTTGTGAAAACTTATATGGAGACAAATGTGTTTACTTAGACTTCCTTACTCCCTAACTATCTTTTACCAGTTAATTGGTGTATGTATTACTTGCGTGGATGACGGGTGTATTCCTTAACAATTCATGGGGTGGCATACATACCTCCCCAATCCTATGAGCTCTTATCTCCTATTAGAAATGATCTGATAGAATTCTCATGTTAAGTTTCCGAAAAATTTCTAAAAAAACTATACCTTACTTCCTGGAATTCCTGCAAAAATTCATTATGACTCGATACAAGCATTTGACTCAAACAAATACTAGTATGTATGTTAATTTACATTGTTATGATTCATGTTCATTCGTTCTTATAAACCGATTTAGATTTCCATTACACTTAGCTTTTGCAAAATACCTTTATATGTAGTTAAGACGAAGTTAAAAACAAAATAAAGCATTTTCACAAGTTAGTTTGAATCATGAATCAATAACAAGAAATATCATACATACGGAAACAATTAAAATCAAATAAACAAACAAATAAAACACACAAAGCTTGGGTCCTCCCAAGAAGCGCTTTTCTTTATTAACGAGTCTTGTAGCTAAACTCAAAGTCACCCTATCCGATATAGGTGAGTTCCACATCGAGGACATCATTAGGGTTGATTTTGGTTGGAAGTGTCCTATCGGTGCGTTTGGTGAAATATGACCTCTCAAAATTCTCTCCATCCAGATCATATAGAGTTATCTTTATGTGCCACGATCCATCCCCTTCCTTAGGTGGATTATCCCAATTCCATTTATGTTTATCACCCTCGCTTTTCCATTTATTCATGGCTAGGTTGATCGGCAAAACTACTAGGAAGTCGGTCATTTTTCTAATAACTAGGGGGTCTTCAAAGGGATCTAGTTCGGTGTCCCTAGCCAAAAGTTGTTCCACCGTTTGTGTTCGGTTTACAAATTCCTCTTCTAGGTAGAATGGTCGTTGGGGTCCTATAAAGTCTCCTTCTAACCATGGTCCGTATCTACAGGTCTTTCTATCGGTTGATTCCTCAATGGTGTCATAGGCATGTTTCTTAACATCATAAACCGACCAACTTTCCCCTTCTCCTACCGCTATCTTGGATCCCTTACAATCAATCATAGCACTAGCGGTGGCTAAAAGTCCTCTTCCTATCAACAAGGGGCATGTAGGGTCACTTACCATATCGAGGACGTGGAAATCGGCTAGAATTGTTAACTTCCCTATGTGAACTACCACGTCCCTTACTACTCCTACCGGGTAGGCTACACTTCCATCCGCTAAACCTATTATTACCTCGGTTTCTTCTAGCTTCCCTAGTTTGAGGGTGGTGTAGAGAGGTAATGGAAGTAAGTTGAGGCTAGATCCAAGATCGGCTAATGTGTCATAAGCTTCCGAATTACCGATCTTGCATGGTAGTTTGTTTCGAACAAAAGCTGTCCCTTTTTCACCTAATTTGAGCTTCTTCTCATATTTTTCTAGGAGGGCGTTATAGTAGGGGGCTCGTTCTAACACATCAATAACCGGACGTTCAAGGTGGAGTTCCTTGAATTCTTCGTCAAGGTCTTGAGTGGGAGGTGTCTCAACTATGTTGTTGACCGATTTGGTGTCGGATACCTTATTCTCATCGTCTTTTTGAGGGATGTGGGTTTGTTTGAACACGTGCTCACGGTGTTGACCGAATAGTATTGTGGGCAAGAACTAAGGGACGAAACCGAATAAGTGGAGTTAACGTTTAGTTTCGGGTTCTTGACCGTGTTGCTCAGGAGAGTTCCCATCTCTCGGTCATTGAAAATCTTCAACAAGGAATCGATTTTATCGGTCATCTCGCTTTGCCTTTGCTTCAACTCGGAACGAAGTCCATGGAATGCGCATCCGCTTTGCACCAACCAGATGGTGTCGGATCGCAAGGGAGTGACATTGGCTCCTTGAGTGAGCTCAATGGTGTTGCGATAGCCATGGTGGCTAGGTCGGGAATACTCTCCTAAGGTACGGGCTCTAGGAGGTTGGTTTGGTTGTGGTTGGTGGTTTGGTTGAGGTACGTTGTTGGGATCGAGGATGTTACCACCTTCCATGATGGCGGATGGTAATGGTTATGAACAAAAACACGAAGAAAGTAGATAGACTAAAGAAACCCTAGAAAAATAAAATAAAAATCCCACTAGAAAGGAATCTAGTGAGTAGACCTTATAAAATAAAAAATTCTACCTAAACAATAACTATTCCCCGGCAGCGGCGCCAAAAACTTGATGACGTGGGATTGCGACCACGCAACAGGTTTTACCTCTCAAGGGATCTAGAGAAGCTTGCAATCCCACCAGGCAGTGTACCTGGTCGGTGTAGTATAGTGTAGTGGTAAGTACGGGGGATTGATCGTTCTCTCACAGGGAATAGTGTTCGTTAGGATAGAAAAACTACTCTAAAAGGTCTAAAGGTGAAGGAAGATTATTTTTTGTATTTTTATATTTTATGGAAAACAAGTAAAATCTCGGGTATTGGAGGAGTGGGCGGAATTAGTTGCTAGTCAACTAACCCAAAAACTACAATTGCAATAAAAGTAAAATAACTAAACTATTGTGGTTGTGAAAACTTATATGGAGACAAATGTGTTTACTTAGACTTCCTTACTCCCTAACTATCTTTTACCGGTTAATTGGTGTATGTATTACTTGCGTGGATGACGGGTGTATTCCTTAACAATTCATGGGGTGGCATACATATCTCCCCAATTCTATGAGCTCTTATCTCCTCCTACAACTATGCGTACACATAATCATAGGGATTGTAAACAGTGGCTCATGCGTTAAATACTACCTTAATAACCTAGTATGCCTTAGTTACATGTTTCTTAAGACGTTCAAGCATGTTACCATATAGGAGTATTGCCAGTTTTCTTAAGCCTAACATTGATGAAACATTCATCCCAACAAAGTAATAACACACCAATCAACCAATAATTAATAGTTAGGTTTCATTAGATCTAAGCAAACACAAGAAAAATCTAGCCTAGCATATTAATTGAAAGACAAGCATAAGATATAATTAACCAACACATAGACATATTGATTAATTTAAGTGAGGACTTATCTTTAATTGAACATGAAGGTTTCAAGGGTGAAAAACCTTTGAAATTACAGCCAAAATCGTCTTTAGGGTTTATCCCAAACTTGTACCAAAAGTTCCACACTAATGAATGAAAAATAGGAAAATATATAAAGATTTTACATTCTGACGGCATCAGGTTATGGGTTCTGACGCTGTCAGCTCGCCATCATTAGGGTTCTCGGATGGCCTAGATTTACTTCTGACGCCGTCACCCTTTAATTTGCTCTGGGCCGTCAATCTTTAACTTAACACCTGTGCGGCCTACATTCTCTAACACCTGACGCCGTCAGGTATAATCATCTTGTTTTCTTCATAGGGCGTGTAGTTTAATCAGATTTCACTCCTTTGTCAACGTTGGCTGACGGCGTCACCTTGTGACTCTGACGCCGTCAGGTAGGAAATCCAGCTTCTTTTGAGACTTTGTCGTTTTCTTCACTTTTATGCTCCAAAAACGTCCAAATATGCATGTTTTCCAGAATTCTTCTCAAAAGTACCTAAAATGACAAAAGGAACGATTTAGGGCAATATTTGATCACATTTACTCGAATTAGGGCTTAAATGACCCCTTAAAACGGGTACACTTTTCGTCTCATCAATACTTTTCATTCCTTCAACTCTTGTTTACAACACGTTATCAGCACGCTCTAAGCAATTAGGTCTATTTTTGTTCTCTCGTTTTTCACCGGTACGTCTTCAACCTTTCACATATATGATTCGGCTGTTATATAAAAGAAGATTTTAATATGATATTCTTATGTAGTATCTTGATGTGTCTGAGTAACATTCTTATTATATGTTTGTTCGCATGCATCACTATTATGGTAGTAAATAAAGAATAGAGAAATCAGTATCTTTATAATTTATATCTATATGTTTGTTCGTATTTATGTATTCTATAGATTGTTTTGTTCGCATCATTGTTATATGTTTGTATACATTAAAGTAAGCACTCGATTTATTAATATTGATTGTTTAATATTAATTGTTTAATATGAATTGTCTAATCTTTTATATAATAAAAGAATTACATCATTTCAGAATGTTTTTGCAAATCCCTTCTCATTGGAAAAAAATTGGACCAATAGGAGAGCTTGATTTTGCCACGTAAGCGAAATCGAGCGACGTGATTGGCCAATAAAAAGTCAAAATCGAATTGATTTTGGTCAAACTTTAATAATTTGGTGGAGAATTTGATTAAGGAAAAAAAACACATAAAAATATAGGTATCAAATTTATGAAAATAAAAACTTAAAAAAAGAGGAGGTAATTAATAAAACTTTAGTTGTTGAATTTTAAATATAGTATATGGAGTTAAGTGTAAAATTATAAATCTCCATATTTTTTGATAACTTTAGATGATAAAGAAATAACCCCTTACACTTTATACCACATACACTTTATAATATGAACTTTGTTTACAATTACATGAGGATTAGTATTGGTTTGAGACTTCCATCCATTAAACTTACAAAATTTTATAAATGTACGAATTAGTTTTAATATACGTTAAATACTTTTAAATTAAATATTAGTTTTAAACTTTTATATATTAAAATATCTTTTTACTATGTACGTTAAATATAAATAAGAACTCGTGTTATCCTATTTAAAAATTTAATCTATACGTACACGGGCTTGAATATTAAATACAGTTAAATTGTTATTAGCGGTAATATAAATATCAAATGGTAAGTACGAGTTACTGTGATATGAAAATGAATATACGTGATAGTACTTATAACGACTCATGTAATTATTATTTAAAGTTTATATACGGGTATCCGGAAAAAACATTTTTAAAAAACTTTACGGAGTATATTTTAACTCCATCAACGCTCATTACCCGCTACTAAACTCGCACATTTTATACAACACAATATTAAAAGTTAAAGTTAAACAACAACATCAACCTCAACATTAACATCTATGTCAGCTAAACAAAGTTAAATCTTTCATCTAATAAAATTTTTACAAAATATTAATTGATATTAATACATAATGAAAAACTCATGCATACTTATTAGTTGTACTTATATCATAGTTTTCACGGGTAAATTCTTATATATCCATATAGTAAACAAAAAATTTAAAATAAATTTGATTTATGTGTAAACCAATGTGATCAAAGAACCTTTGGTCCAATAACATTATAAGGAGACACACTCAAGAATCAAGTACAAGGTCGATGCCACGGTTATATTTACAATTTCAGCAAACAATTTTTCTTATTTTCGCACATGTTGATACTCTAACTTTTTAAAATATACATAAGATTTTCTGTTTTTAAACGATAATACTATGTAATTAATTTTTATTTTGAAAACCCCGTGCGTGCACGGGTATTATCACTAGTTAATATGATAACTATTGTTTGTTGTGTGGCTTATGTTTACTAATGGATATGATGATTGATTTTGTGGTTTTGTGTTTAGTTTTGTTGATACGTTAACTATTGTAGTTTTTATGTGAATTAATTTAAATGGATATGATGGAGTAGATCTATGATTTAAGACTCGTGTTTTGTTAAATTCATTGATTTACTGTAGCTTGATCTATTTAGAGATGATGGCTATCGGTTACGAAAATCGGCCTCTTAATATTATTTAGCTAAACTATATGTTTTTGTTATACATGGTTGATATATGTTTATCTGGTTGTTTTTTTTTCTACATGTATATTGTTGATACATAATCTGGCGTGGGCTGGATCCAACGACTCTCCTTGGGCCGTTCTTCGTCTTCTCGAGCCCTGAGTAGACCTGTCAACAAAGAGAACCCGTTAGGAGTGGACCCGAGGCCGTAGCCCCGGGATCCACCTCCGACGGTCAAGTTAGTATCGATGCAATATAGCATACAAGAATTAGGTTTAGAGTAACCTGTTGTGTTCTGTCCCCCGAAGAAGGGAATCCCAACCCTATATTTATAGGACATGGATTAGGGTTTAGGCGCAGAGTGGGCCGCTGTCTGCCGGGCCTGGCCCATTCCAGACTCTACTTCCACAAGCCCCCCGGCAGACATATAAAACCTAATGAAGTAAAAGATTAGCGTGAAGCAATATATAGCACATAGCATGTGAAATTAACACATAAGAGAAGTAGTAGTGCGAATTACACCTATCGTGAGGTTTTACAAACTACATAAATAATGAATTGTTGTTTCAATCCCACCATGACCGTTACTAATAGTTTCAATTGCACGCACAGATGCAGATGGATGTATCGTGACCACATAGACCCGAACGTTTGTGGATGATCGCAGATGAACATAACATGACCACGGCTTTTGTCCAGTGCGCTCATGGCGATTGACTAGCATCGTGGTGCCTGTTCAATAGCACGTAGCTAATCTGCGAAGATGTCCGAACGCACGGCCTAACGCGGGTAGATTTATCGTGACTGCGTCGTGCAAACAAGCATACCAACCGTAAAAAAAATTATGTGCGCTAATTAATTCGCAGCGAAAAGATAAAGTAGGTCCGATCATGCGGACTTAGTGCGACTATAGATAAAATCGTGTTTACCAAGTTAAAAGATTTACATAAAATCTTATGAATACTTATAAGATAACATATCTTAACGCATGAATACCGCATCGGCCGGGTTTTAAAGTGCAACCCAAAAAAATACAAAGTTTTAAAGTTACCGGCTTTTGAACTCAATGGTTGCTTTCCGGTGATGTGAGAGCACGAAATTTGTCGTAGTCATGTCCTACGGATGGCGCCATCTTGTTGATACATAATCTGACGCGGGCTGGATCCAACGACTCTCCCTGGGCCGTTCTTCGTCTTCTCGAGCCCTGAGTAGACCTGTCAACAAAGAGAACCCGTTAGGAGTGGACCCGAGGCCGTAGCCCTGGGATCCACCTTCGACGGTCAAGTTAGTATCGATGCAATATAGCATACAAGAATTAGGTTTAGAGTAACCTGTTGTGTTCTGTCCCCCGAAGAAGGAAATCCCGGCCCTATATTTATAGGACATGGATTAGGGTTTAGGCGTAGAGTGGGCCGCTGTCTGCCGGGCCTGGCCCATTCCAGACTATACGTCCACATGTATAACTTAAATTTGTCACGTATACTTAGCTAAATAAATGTTATGATACATAATGATGTTATTAATACTACATACATAATACTTGATTTAATTTTAATTGGAAACAGTTGGTATGACTAATATTCTTAAAACTTTGTATATCATAAGCAAGAGTGACCCGATGCATGTGAACTAAAGTGTATAATTATTTGGTCAAATTTGTTATTTAGGTCATTAGGTGATTACATGGTTATGGATCATATATCAATATATAATGTACATATAATGTGACCATCTATATAGATAGCACAACTCTTATATGTTGCGATATAGATCATGATTAATTTCCATAATTTAACAAAAGAATTTACAAGTTCTGTTATTATTGGGATAAAGATTGTGTTATTTAATTGTTACTAATATGCGATCTACAAAAAATATTAATTAGTCACGACTTGAGATACTAATATATAGCTTGTGATTTTAATATTTGGAGGAATATGAATTTGCTATTTTTGAACTGAGTAAGACATGCATTTAGTTATATATTGCAATAACATAGTTCTGTCATCATGCTTATACTAAAATAACTACATGAAACGCTCATTTATATGTTTGAGACCGATAGTTATGTGCTTATGCAATATTATGTTTTTGTCGTAATATTGCATATATATCTTGCTATGTTTATTTGCAAGTTTGATTATTATTTTAGTCATATTTTTTTTGGTTTTAAATATGACTACGAGGTATAACTTCCTGCGGATTGCTGCGGAGTATATTCTAGTGTACCATGATATCTTGCATAATTAGAGTTTCATTATGACATTAGTTGGTTGATATGTTGTTCTAATAGTACAGTTTCAAAAGTAAGGAAATATTTTCTTGTCCGATAATGCTATAATGCTAACGAGATATATATAAGTTTGATTGGAGATATATATAAATTTAAATGTGATGATGTATTACATTCTTCGTATTATTTGACTTTTGGCATAAAGTCAAGGGCAATTGATGCACACGTGGTCATAAACCAACAATTTATGAGCCAAGATTATTTATTGGCATAACCGGTTGGACCATTCCGGTTTAATGATGATGCGAAATATTTAGAAGAAAAATAAGTTTCTTCCAAAATAAATGTGATTGTTCTCATGGGAAGTTAATTGTTCATAAATCACCACCATAATAAAGTAAGGACTTTGTCCTATAAAGTTTTGGAAAGAGTATAAAGGGGATGTATTTAGGCCTATACATCCGCCATATGGATCATTTTGAGTTTTAAAATCGATGCATCGTCAAAATGATCATCAAATACGCAACTTAAGGTTAGCGTAGTTAATGGCTCGACTTATAAAATGCGAGCACAATTTTCCAAATTATATTATTGAGAATGGTGGTGAATACTTCTAAGTACTGGGCGATTATTGGAATAAGTGTTGAACTTAAAAGTAGCCCATGTTCATACACGAATTGCTTTTGTTGAAACGTTTATAAAACGTCTTCAGTTGATTGCAAAGCCAATAATATTGTGAGAACAAATCTTTTAGATTATGGGGCATGTTATGACATATGAATTCGCATCTTGCCAACAATCTTTACTGAATCCTCCCCGTTAGAATGGCTTTGGTCACAAACCATATTTTCCATGTGAGCCACAACGCACAATAATGGGATGTTGAAATGGATAATTCATTCAGGGGGAGAGAATGAGCAGCAAGGAATATGGAATGAATTATGATATAAATGTTGATCCTCACAGTAATGAATATGAACTTTAAGTGGGACAATTTGTATTCCAGATCTAGTAACTACCAGCATGTTTGTGACCTAAAGAAGTGACTAGATCATATAAATGCTGCTAATGCTCCAATTAAAATGTGTGTCCCAAAAGTACAACCAATGAATGGTAGTAAGTCTATGGCACGTCTGTAGCGTGATAGACAAATCGATTCCAAATAAAAGTCCTCGAATGGTTAGATAAATTAGAGCAAGAAAATGAAGATGGTCAAATCGAGGTAATAAGACCCCATAATAATCAAGAGACACTAGACATGAAGGTTATTGAAAAACCCAGGGTACATGAAAAACTATGAGATCTCAATAAATGATATATAATGTCTAGTAAAGTATGGAATCGAAAAGTAACGAATCGACGTCAATATAGTAATGATTATGTAAATAAATAAGATAGCGCTATAATCATGGTGAGGATCATGGAAGAATACATGCATGAAGTGCAAATGTATCAATGAATGACCAAAAGAAGTAAAGACGCAAAGAACTAATGAAAGATTAAAGTCTCTTGTGACGAGACATGGTTTCTGGGACTTGAAGTCCGTAGATATGAATTATTGGATATGCATTGGTCTTTATGAGAAAATGGAATAAAATTATGTATAAGGTACAAGTGATGGCACACGTATATTTTCTCAAAGACTTGTAAATGATAATGGAGATGCATGTTCACATGTGGTACTATGGATCCAATAATGTAGTTTAGTATTGTATAAGTCTGGCAATATAAGAAATAAGTATGCGTCTAACATAATAATACAAGAGCTTGTTTGATGTTGAGATTCCTTAAGGAATGTAGAATGCATAAATCACGTGTTATGATTTAAAATTCTCAAGAATACTAATTGATCAAATTGAACAAATCAATGGAATGGAATAATGTAAATGTTTTGATATCTTTAAGCTACAAGAAACGTGGGTTTATATTTTACTAACACATCAAAACAAGTTTAGTTGGTTTTACAGATGCAAGATATATGTATGGTCCTTACAATGGTCGGTCTTAAAGTGGATACATACTCAAGAGTGACGGTACTGAAATTTCATGGCGTTCGGCAAAGCAAACAATCGCGGATAGTTCATTCAACCATTTAGAAATCCAGAGAAGGAGGCACCAACAGTTTTACATGAAGATAATGCAGCTTGTATTGCTTAATTCAAGGAAGGTTATATCAAAGACGTCAAGACAAAACATATTTTGCCAAAGTTCTTTTCTAATCATGACTTACAAAAGAATGGTGATATTATTGTTCAACAAGTTCATTCAAGTGACAATTTGGCGGATCTATTTACTAAGGCGCTTCTACCTCAACATTGGAATGCACCTACTCAAAGAGCTCAAGTGATGTAGTCATCAGAGGGAGATAATACGCGCTGCACTCTTTTTCCCTTAGTCATGGTTTTGTCCCACTGGGTTTTCCGGACAAGGTTTTTAATGAGGCAGCATTTCCTAAGCGTATTAACAATATGAACATCCAAGAGGGAGTGTTATGAATAATTATTAGTGGATGTCCATATGTCCCATAATAGGCACACGGCCCATGTTAGTATTAGGGTTTTGCCCTCATGTTTATCTATATATACTCTTTTAATCTCTATCATTATGATTAATAGAAGAATACTTTTCATTCCTTCAACTCTTGTTTACAACAGTAGTAGTAAATGTTTCAAATTTTGTGATTGCCAACGAATAGAATGTATAACTTAATGTTCCTCATTTACTCATTTTAGATGGGAGTTTCATTACATTCGTAAAATAACATAAATAGTAAAAAAAAAAAAAAAAAAAAAAAAAAAAAAAAAAAAAAAAAAAAAAAAAAAAAAAAAAAAAAAAAAAAAAAAAAAAAGGTAGAAAACTATTTGCATATATGGGGCGTGGTAGGGTTGGGATGGGGGCAAGACATGACAAGTATCATATAGCAAATCTTCACTCGAAATCCTGTAAATAGGTATGAGTTGCATGCAAGCTAGTGATCTTATGCATTTCTTTTTTGTTTAAGTGATATTAAGTCAAAAGAAACATTGGAGTAGATTAACACAGCCTGTTAACATATTTCAAAGAAACTTGGAAGCTAAGCTGTTAATGAATTAGGAGTATAAGCCAGTGAAATTTCCTCTTTCATTCCTACTTTTTTCAATAGAAAATCATAGATATCGAAAACGAAAAAGAAATCGAATGATTCAAAGTTAATTTAAAATGTTGAATTGACCATATATATGATAAAGACAAGAATTGTCTAGTCATATATTCATAGATTATTAGGGAAACATTAAACGTGATGCCAAATAATATGCACTATTTGATGATAGATTTGAAATAAATCTGATTGAATGTTTTAACAACGTTAAGAGGAGCGTAAAGAACATGCATTATTATTGCACGAGAGACTAGCTTGGACAAAATCTTCAATTCATGCAATAATATGTAGAGAATAGCTCTTTTTATCATTTAGATTACTAATTAAGTCATAGTTTAGTTTTAGTTGGTTGCTGGGTGTTCTTCTAGCTTTGTTAGAAGGTTTTTAGTTCTGAAGATTAAGATTGAAGATAGTCGGAGGCTGGTTGATGGGTTTTTTTTTCCAGATCTTCTTGAGGTTTGTTCGAAAGTTTTCTTGATCGAGATCTTGGTAGCCTTTAGTTTTTTATGTGGTCAATTATTTGTAATCTCCGGTCTAGTTTCTCTTTTTGTTAGACTAATGCTAATGGCAACACCATTTTCACAAAAGTAAACCCGCCACGTCAGCGGCACATCAGCTTTTTCTTTCCATAACTCAACCCCAACCCCAACTAGCTAGTGGTGACCACAAAAGCAACCACATTTTTTTTTTAAATTAAAATTTCATTCAATAATTAAATAAACATTACAATAAATAATTATCTCTCGTTTTTATGTAATAGCGAGATAGTTTCTATCCTTTCAGTTAAATTGGCGTTTTTGTGGCCAATGGTTGTCTTTTATTTTTAAGTTTTTTAATATAATTTTTTCGCCGTTAAAAAAAAAAAAAAAAAAAAAAAAAATGATAGAATTACCAAGCCTGATATAACCGTGCACTAATTAGCGATCGTATGTCAGAAGAAAATATCAAACTCACTTGCAATTGTTGTATTCACAGTTTATTTGGACGGTAAATATGTGTGAGTTTTTGATATATACATGGGCGTGGGGTTAATTTTTGATTATCTTTACTAATTTTGAACAACAAATTAAGTAAATTTCCGAAACTCACAATTTTCTAAGTTAGCTATATATGGTTTATGATCATTTACACAAAAAAGGGGTTTTACGCATAAGAAACCTATCATCGTCGGATGACCACAGTAAATTAAGGAAAATGATTGAGAGGCCTAATTATGTGCCTAAATTCATGCCTAAACATATGTGGCATGATCTTGATGATTTGTGAAAAAGTAGAGCCTCTGATTGCAGTCATCAGGATGATGACACGTAAGCTTAGGCATGAATTTAGGCACATAATTTATGCCTCCCAATCAAGACTCGTAAATTAAAAGAGGAATGATATATCCACAAACAAACTTCCACAAAATCTTCCACAAAATGACATGTCAGCATGTTAGTGGTGGATTTTGTGATAATTTCTCTCTCCTTTCATTGATTAAACCAATCAACTCTAGACATGTCATTTTGTGAATGATTTTGTAAAAGTTTGTTTGTGGATGTATCATTCCTCAAATTAAAAACTTGTTCAAAAAAATAACAAAATCAATATTGAATCCACTTGTAAACATAAAAGCCAATATATCTAACTTATAAAATATTAGTGGTATCATCTCATACTGAAACCCATAAACAAAATAAAATAAAAAGGTAAGGTAAATTAGAACCCAAACCTCAATTTGTAGGCACTCATCTTCAAATTCATCATGAATCCAAGAATCAAACACGCAAATTGAAAAACCCCAAAAATAAATGGTAAATGGGTATGAAGGTGAAAGTGGTGATACGTGACCGCGGGTTAGTGTAATTTTTTGAAGATCTGACTACTGGTAGATGCGTGTGAGAAAAGGGAGCATATGCATGGTGTTTTGGCGGGCTTTTCATAGTTGGTGCGTGGTTGTTAAGGAAGCAAAGAGCGCGTCGCCTAATGGGTGAAAAAGGTTGATTTTGTATAAATGGTATATATTTGCGAATTTATCTTGTCACACAATTATTGTTGTGTTAGTATGCGGGCTTAAGAGGGGGATTATAAGGGTGCTTTCAAAATAAGGTAGCTAAGAAAACAAGTTTCGTTTGTCAAACAAATTTTTGAAAGCTTTTATAAGCTACTATATAAGCTTTAATATGCTAAAGCCTATTGAAGCGGATCTACAGAGGATTATAAAGGCTTATAATTTGTCAAGTTAATTAAATACCAAATATAATAGATTAAAATGCTAAAACTTAAATTATATATGAATGTAATTTGATTTATTTTTATCTGTTTTAACAATAATAAATTTCAACTTTAACTAATTTGTCAAACAATTTTATGCTAAATAACTTTAACTTCAACTCCAGTCCTAGTTCTAGCTCTATAGCTCATTTCACAAAAGATACCCTATATATAAAAATATAAATTAAGCAATACGTAGCAAAACCTTTTTTTCTTACAAAAGGTATTCTGAGTAAGTAGAAAAGAACCGTTTTGGGATTGTCGATGTTTAATCGAATAAATTAGTTTTTTGTTTTATCTAGTGTGGCTTCAGTTCCCACAGTCGTGCTAAGCTTCATTAAAATAAACAAGGAATTTGAGTATTTTAATTATCGGGTTTGATGTCATTCGAATCATTATGTTTCATAGATGATGGTTGCGTTACTCCAAACATGACAGTTTTGATCCACTTAAAAACATGCTTGAACTCATTTGATTTTTACGAGCAATATATAAAAGAAAAAAAATTAGAAACTTGGTGAAGATGACAGTAAGGTTACATGGGTCGAAGATAACCAAAACCCATTTATATTTGAAACCTTTCAAATTGTTCAATTGAATATTTAAGTTATTACTGATTTCGTTTTAAAATAATTGTTCACTTTTGATTTTTTAAAATCTTGCTTTTTCAGTTTTAACTTTAAGTATATTTGTTTGTATTATATAATCATGAAAATTATACCAATAAAAATACATTTAAAACTCATTCTATTTATATAATTTGCATCAAGCATTACATAGTAACAAATAGAATATAGTTAAAATCAAGTCGAAGAAAAGACTTCAAAATGTTAAAACAAGACAATTATTTTAAAAGTAGTATTTAATTTAGACGGTGTCGGTCTTTAGTAAGAAAATATAAGAATAAGCCACGCTACGTAAATTCAAACTAAATCTAAACCCACCCTTCAAATAGGTTGGAGTGTGCATTTCTTGTTTATTTGCATGAAAAATGATTCAAACTTAAAACTTTCCACATTTTAACAATGTTAGTCATAAACTTTTGACAACCGAACCGCACAAGCTTGTGGTGTTGTATTTGAACTTTTATTTAACATATCCCTATACAAAATATCTAGATACAATTTACGTTTTTAGTACTGTAATATTTAATTTTTAATATGTATAATGGAGTAAGGGGTAGGGGTAAGGATAGGGGATGGGTCATGGCATGCTTGATGAAGTGATACGGGGAAGTGGAGTGGTGGCAATATTTAAAGGAAATGTTTCCTATAGATCGAACAATAGTGTCTAGTATGAAGGCTGATCATGCACATGTTCTTATGGTCATATGAATAATTTAAACTTTGGAATAGATGTAGTAATATTTTAGTGACAATAAAAATGTTTTAAGCTTTGATGTTTTAAGGCTGCCCCCAGTAAGTGGGTCAATTCTTCTCATTTTCTCTGTCACGTCAGCTTTCTTTCTTCAGCGACGTTCATGCGATTAGGTGCCCCATTAAAGCAACCTACACTACAAAAAACATACCCCACAAAAATACTTTTTCTAAAAAAAAATGGAAACCAAGGTGTGACATCGATCGTGTATGCGACCCTCATCCAAAAAAAAAAAGGAGGGATTGATTATTCCCCACAGTAACTCGATCAACTGCAAATCGATCGCATAAGTCGATCATAAAGGCTTACAGCGGGTAGCCTAACTTATAATTACCAAGTAAGAACACAAAGATAGTTTTCTTTTTAAAACTTGAAGTGCTAATGTAGTGTATTTAATTGTTTAATAACACTATTTTTTTATTTTTTATTTTTTAATTTGATATCAAAGTTCATGTACACATAAGGAATTTTTTGTTGAAAATTTTAGTCAGCAAAAGTGATTTTTGACCAACTTTAAACACAATTATCTATATGTATGTGTAATAAGTAATAGTTTGTAGGTTCGCGTTCTCCTTGAAAAGAGCTTCGCTATGAGCCTTTATATGCCTAAAATAGAGTTTATGTGAATTAGATATCGCATATGTTTTCTATCCCACATTAGTTGGATGGGTAAACTGGAAAGGAGTCTATTGTGTATAAATATAGGCCATAATTCAATAGATTTTTTACACATCAAATTAACTAGTATTATTGATTTTCAACATACGGAATACGCATTTGAAAAGCTGAAATTATAGACAATTTTGTTAAGTCCGACAATACAACTTACTATTTTGGCTGTTGTACCCTGAGAAACAGACGACGAATCTTGTTAATACAAATATCGCCTAAGAACGTTATTTATATTTTACGATCTTTGCTAAGTTTTGTTAACGACAAAGTCTAAACTTTAGTTTTTGGTAAAACATAATTCTAGTTTAAAGTCTTGCATAATCATTCTTTTGCTACATTTTACATTTCACATTTTCATATAGAACACAACATTTACATATTTCTTTAACTAGAAATTTCACATCCCATTTATTAGTAAGTTGTCATTTTGCAATTAAGGAAACATTGTGTGTTTGACTAACCATAAGTTTTTCTTACACAAAGTTGTGTTCGGCTAGCATTAACTTGATGTGACCTTGTTTGGATTTACACATTAAGTTCACTTTGTTTTTACATGCCTAAATATGTTACATCACATCATGTTTTTATGGCATTCACAAGTCACTTCATATTTATGGTAAGTTGTGTGTTTGACTATCCATAAGCCTTATTCTACAAGCCATGTTTATGACATGTAATAAGTTGATGTGACTTAGGTTGGTTTGGAACTTATGGCAAAAGTTCACTCTGTCAGATCTGGCAGATTTCGCCGGATAAAGAAGCTTGTTGATAGTGCTTGAAACTCTCGAGTTGGATACTCGGGGCGTGGACGTAGGGCAAGGACAAAAGAGGTCCTTGTAGCCGAACCACGATAAACTATCATGTTGTGGTTTGATTGTTCTTTCTTTATCTTTACATATATTTATATTGTGTTTGATATATCTTCAAAACTAAATCTTTGTTTACACGAAAGTTTCAATAAGATTTTAAAAGATAATCAACGCTAAAAAGAGGTAAACTATTCAACCCCCCTTCTAGTTTTCCACAAATCTGTTTTAAGGAAAGCGTGTCAAACATGTGTCTCTGCACTTTAGTGCTTCGTTGACGATCTCCATTGGTGATCGAGTAAGTCTTTTTGACTATTTTATTGTTTTATCGTTTATAAGAGTATGTCGTTTGTCTCAGCATCTATTCTGTCTGTATTTAATTTTATGTTCTTTATTTACTGTTAATTTTATTTATTGTAATCTGTTCTATTTATAAAAGTATAACCGCTTCCCTACAGTTTTTATGCAATTAATGTTATGAAGTTACATGAGCCTACAAATACTAGAGGGTACTCTGCAACATTGTATAGGCTTTTTTTTGGCTTATATGGCGGCGCCATACAACACCGGTGGCCGCGTTATGGTTGCGTCATAGGTAGTGACCGCCGTGCGTATGCTAAGTGTTTTCGCTTTTTTATTTTATTTTATTTTGATTTTCAAGCATTCAACGGTCAAAAAAATGCAACGTCCAAAAATTTAAAATACATTTTTTTTCAATAAATACCTACTTTTATCACACAAACAACATAAACACTCAATATTCTCCCAATTTCATATACTTTCATGTATACTACCATACGAGCATCCTTAAACACTCAATTTTTTCTCCTTATTTCATACACTTTCAACATAAGTCATTTCGATGAAGAGTGAGCTGAAAAATTATTAGGTTTGTACGATTACCATGAACACTACTAGCTTTTGATGACGATAAAGCTATTAGTTCAAACACTTGAACAACCATACCACAACATTATTTAGGTGCCGAAATACGACTTATGGAAGATTATTTTGGCGAAAATCCAAAATACCCCAAAAGAAACTGTAGGTGGCGGTTCCGAATGAGGTCATAACTATTTTTATCAATAGTTAAATATTTCACTAGCTATAATGTTGAACCTATTCTCGATCACTTTTTATTTTTTAGGTCACGGCCAAATGCCGCTGGTAGAATGAGTATTAGTCTTATAATAAAATAAACGTCCTCTATACGCCAATTGAGGTACGAGACAACACTAGATGCTTTTTATAAACACTGCCTGTTAACATATTTCAAAGAAACTTGAAGCTAAGCTGTTAATGAATTACGAGTATAAGCCAGTGAAATTTCCTCTTTCATTCCTACTTTTTTCAATAGAAAATCATAGATATCGAAAAAGAAAAAGAAATCGTATGATTCAAAGTTAATTTAAAATGTTGAATTGACCATATATATGATAAAGACAAGAATTGTCTAGTCATATATTCATAGATTATTAGGGAAACATTAAACGTGATGCCAAATAATATGCACTATTTGATGATAGATTTGAAATAAATCTGATTGAATGTTTTAACAACGTTAAGAGGAGCGTAAAGAACATGCATTACTATTGCACGAGAGACTAGCTTGGACAAAACCTTCAATTCATGCAATAATATGTATTATGTAGAGAATAGCTCTTTTTATCATTTAGATTACTAATTAAGACAAATGATAGAATTACCAAGCCTGATATAACTGCGCACTATTTCTTAACTTAATCTTCAGTTACTGAGTATTAAGATGGTTAAAGTTATGGAGGTGACTATTAAGATGGTTAAATGTGATGAAAATGTGGTATAAAAGATGGATGATATAGCGACAATAGACATGTTAGTGAGGTGAGCCACTACACCTGGTCTAAATATTTATACATTGAGACGGTAGAATTGTTTTTTCTGGTGTCGTGTACCAGTGCCAATGGTTTTATTTCCGCATATAGTTGGGTACCAGGAGTCACATTGTGTGGCACTTTGTACCTTATCAAACTCACTTGCTTGTTGCATTCAGTTATGACCAAATTTAAACAGTTTATTTGGATGGTAAATCGTGTGTTTAAATTTTTAATATATGGGTGTGGGGTTAATTTTTTATTGTCTTTATTACTTTTGAACAACAAATTATACGTAAATTTCCCAAACTCACAATTATTATTCTAAGTTAGCTATATGCAGGGGCGGTACCACAACTTCCCCCATAAAGTTCACTCGAGTAATGCCGATTTTTTTGAGATTTTAAGTGCTTATGATTTTGCCCTCATAAATGGTAAATAGTATAAGGGAAAAGATCTAGTGATAAGAGAAAATCAAATGAGAAGAGTGAGAAATATTACTGGCCACACATTTCAAATAAGGAAAAAAGAATTAAGTGGAGATGCATCTACTTTTGTAGGTGCATCTAAAATGTGCGGTTGTGGTTTCTTCTCATCCTTCTCATTTTAGTTTTATTTCTCATTTGATCCTTACTCAATAGTATAATGGTGAAAATTTATTTAAAAGTTGTATCATACTTAAGTGGGTAAGAACATTTGCAATTTTATGGAGATATAATGTTTGATTCTTGTGCTACTATATAGATTTTTGTGAATTTGTGTTATCCAACTTTTTATTTTTGCTTCAACTGCTTGTGTTAATATCGATCAGAAAAAGTAAATATGTGCTAAATGTCATGCATATCATTACCAATTTTTAGTTTTGGTTTTCACATGCAATCTTCACCAATTTTTAGCTTTGGTTTTCACATGAAAACATATACAAAAAAAGTTCATTTTCATTCAAAGTAAAATCAATTTCATTATAGCAACAAAGGTCGAGTTACAGACATGACCTAACCTAGTGCGCACTTTTGATTTTTGCCCCCTCTTGATAATTTTTTTGGTACCGCCCTTAGCTATATGGTATAGTCATTTAATCCTAAATCATATGGTATATGCTAATAACTTGTTCCAAAAAAAATCACAAAATAATATTGAACCCACATGTAAACATAAAAGCCAATATATCTAACTTATATAATTATTAGTGGTATCATCTAATACTGAAACCCATAAAAAGAATAAAATAAAAAGGTAAGGTAAATTAAGGTGGTGTTTGTTTTTTAAGAGACTCTGAATTTGAATCTGAACCGCACATCTGAATTTGAGGCGTAAATGTCTGAATCTGACCGCATCTGAACGGGAAAAGAAACTCATGTTTGTACCGCACATTTGCTTGCGCGTCTAATTTTTTTTTTTTTTTTTGTTATTTTTATGTCAACAAGAGGCATTAAGACACCCCTCTCAAGTCTAGACCTTTAGATCTTACTGCCTCTAACCGCGTCTGAACGAAAAAAAAATAAGCGGTCCGGACGGCCAAAATATCTGACCGCGTCTGAACGGTTCAGATTAAGAGGCTGTTAAGAGCCTCTTTTTAAAAAACAAACACAACCCAAAACCCAAACCTCAATTTGTAGGCACTCATCTTCAAATTCATCATGCGTCCAAGAATCAAACACGCAAATTGAAACCCCCAAAAATAAATGGTAAATGGGTGAGGATGAAGGTGAAAGTGGTGATACGTGACCGCGGGTGAGTGTAACATTTTGACGATCTGACTATTGGTACATGCGTGTGAGAAGAGGGAGCATATGCGTGGTGTTTTGGAGGGCTTTTCTTTGTTGGTGCGTGGTTGTTGAGGAAGCAAAGAGCGCGTCGCTTACTGGTTGAAAAAGGTTGATTTTGTATAAATGTTATATATTTGCGGATTTATCTTGTCACACAATTATAGTTGTGTTAGTATGCAGGAAAAAGAGGATTATAAGGGTGCTTTCAAATAAGATAGCTAATAAAATAAGTTTCGTTTGTCACACAAGTTTTTGAAAGCTTCTATAAACTACGATATAAGCTTTCATAAGCTAAAGCCAATTGAAACGGACTTATGAAGGATTATAAAGGCTTATAGTTTGTCAAGTTACTTAAATAACCTTTAAAATTTACTATCTCCGTCTTATATTAAGTGTCCACTATTTTTTTTTTATTATATATTTTTTTTTTTTTAACTTTGACCTTAAGGGTATGTTTAGCATAAAAGATTGTTGAGATATTATGCTTATTTTTTCAAACAATAAGCTATTTTAAAAATAATATTTGTTTGGTAGACATAATTGATAAGAGATTATAAAGAAAATAATCTTCCATAATCTCTTAAAACCAAATGTTACTTCATGTAGCTTATAAAATTAATCTCTTTTTATAATCTTCATCTTCAGCTCCAACACCAGCATCATCTCCGGTTTAACAACAGTTACTTTTGCCAAACATACCTTTAATATATTTGTTTGTGTTATACAATACATAATTAAAATTATACAAATGAAAATACATTTAAAAACTTAATTCATTCATCTATCTTGCATCAACTATTATATAATACGAACAAAAATATTTAAAGTCAAAATTAAAAAAAAAATGACTTGAAAAAATAATAGTAGACATTTAATGCGGGACAGACTGACAGAGGGAGTAATGGATTAACATGCTAAAGCTTAAAATATATGTGAATTAATTTAATTTATTTTATCTGCTTTTACAATAATAAACTTCAACTTTAAATAATTCGTCAGATTAATTTTATGCTAAAATAAACTCAAAATTCCAGCTCATAACATGAAATTCAGTTACAACTATAGTTCTAGCTTCAGCTCCGACTCCAGCTCCAACTCTAACTTCAACTCCAACCCAAGTTCTAGCTCTAGGTCATTTCACCAAAGATACCCCTGTATATAAAAATATAAATTAAGCAATACGTAACAAAACCTTTTTTTCTTACAAAAGGTATTCTGAGTAAGTAGAAAAGAACCGTTTTGGGATTGTCGATGTTTAATCGAATAAATTAGTTTTTTGTTTTATCTAGTGTGGCTTCAGTTCCCACAGTCGTGCTAAGCTTCATTAAAATAACAAGGAATTTGAGTATTTTAATTATCGGGTTTGATGTCATTCGAATCATTATGTTTCATAGATGATGGTTGCGTTACTCCAAACATGACAGTTTTGATCCACTTAAAAACATGCTTGAACTCATTTGATTTTTACGAGTAATATATAAAAGAAAAAAAATTAGAAACTTGGTGAAGATGACAGTAAGGTTACATGGGTCGAAGATAACCAAAACCCATTTATATTTGAAACCTTTCAAATTGTTCAATTGAATATTTAAGTTATTACTGATTTCGTTTTAAAATAATTGTTCACTTTTGATTTTTTAAAATCTTGCTTTTTCAGTTTTAACTTTAAGTATATTTGTTTGTATTATATAATTATGAAAATTATACCAATAAAAATACATTTAAAACTCATTCCATTTATATAATTTGCATCAAGCATTACATAGTAACAAATAGAATATAGTTAAAATCAAGTCGAAGAAAAGACTTCAAAATGTTAAAACAAGACAATTATTTTAAAAGTAGTATTTAATTTTGACGGTGTCGGTCTTTAGTAAGAAAATATAAGAATAAGCCACGCTACGTAAATTCAAACTAAATCTAAACCCACCCTTCAAATAGGTTGGAGTGTGCATTTCTTGTTTATTTGCATGAAAAATGATTCAAACTTAAAACTTTCCACATTTTAACAATGTTAGTCATAAACTTTTGACAACCGAACCGCACAAGCTTGTGGTGTTGTATTTGAACTTTTATTTAACATATCCATATACAAAAGAGATTGTCTAACTAGTGCCCTAAGGGCACTGGTTAAGACAGGGGAGGACCCACAAGAAAACATTAAAGAAATAATTTAAAGACTCAGAGACCCACACTTTTTCAATAAAGAAATATTTTTTTGGTACTCTTTTGTGGGTCCTCCCCCTTCTTAACCAGTGCCCTTAGGGCACTGGTTAGACAATCCCTATACAAAATATCTAGATACAATTTACGTTTTTAGTACTGTAATATTTAATTTTTAATATGTATAATGGAGTAAGGGGTAGGGGTAAGGATAGGGGATGGGTCATGGCATGCTTGATGAAGTGATACGGGGAAGTGGAGTGGTGGCAATATTTAAAGGAAATGTTTCCTATAGATCGAACAATAGTGTCTAGTATGAGGGCTGATCATGCACATGTTCTTATGGTCATATGAATAATTTAAACTTTGGAATAGATGTAGTAATATTTTAGTGACAATAAAAATGTTTTAAGCTTTGATGTTTTAAGGCTGCCCCCAGTAAGTGGGTCAATTCTTCTCATTTTCTCTGTCACGTCAGCTTTCTTTCTTCAGCGACGTTCATGCGATTAGGTGCCCCATTAAAGCAACCTACACTACAAAAAACATACCCCACAAAAATACTTTTTCTAAAAAAAAAAAAAAACAAAAAAACAAAAAATGGAAACCAAGGTGTGACATCGATCGTGTATGCGACCCTCATCCAAAAAAAAAAGGAGGGATTGATTATTCCCCACAGTAACTCGATCAACTGCAAATCGATCGCATAAGTCGATCATAAAGGCTTACAGCGGGTAGCCTAACTTATAATTACCAAGTAAGAACACAAAGATAGTTTTCTTTTTAAAACTTGAAGTGCTAATGTAGTGTATTTAATTGGTTAATAACACTATTTTTTTATTTTTTATTTTTTAATTTGATATCAAAGTTCATGTACACATAAGGAATTTTTTGTTGAAAATTTTAGTCAGCAAAAGTGATTTTTGACCAACTTTAAACACAATTATCTATATGTATGTCTCACATATATAAGTAATAGTTTGTAGGTTCGCGTTCTCCTTGAAAAGAGCTTCGCTATGAGCCTTTATATGCCTAAAATAGAGTTTATGTGAATTAGATATCGCATATGTTTTCTATCCCACATCAGTTGGATGGGTAAACTGGAAAGGAGTCTATTGTGTATAAATATAGGCCATAATTCAATAGATTTTTTACACATCAAATTAACAAGTATTATTGATTTTCAACATACGGAATACGCATTTGAAAAGCTGAAATTATAGACAATTTTGTTAAGTCCGACAATACAACTTACTATTTTGGCTGTTGTACCCTGAGAAACTGCACTTTAGTGCTTCGTTGACGATCTCCATTGGTGATCGAGTAAGTCTTTTTGACTATTTTATTGTTTTATCGTTTATAAGAGTATGTCGTTTGTCTCAGCATCTATTCTGTCTGTATTTAATTTTATGTTCTTTATTTACTGTTAATTTTATTTATTGTAATCTGTTCTATTTATAAAAGTATAACCGCTTCCCTACAGTTTTTATGCAATTAATGTTATGCAGTTACATGAGCCTACAAATACTAGAGGGTACTCTGCAACATTGTATAGGCTTTTTTTTTGCTTATATGGCGGCGCCATACAACACCGGTGGCCGCGTTATGGTTGCGTCATAGGTAGTGACCGCCATGCGTATGCTAAGTGTTTTCGCTTTTTTATTTTATTTTATTTTGATTTTCAAGCATTCAACGGTCAAAAAAATGCAACGTCCAAAAATTTAAAATACATTTTTTTTTCAATAAATACCTACTTTTATCACACAAACAACATAAAACACTCAATATTCTCCCAATTTCATATACTTTCACGTATACTACCATACGAGCATCCTTAAACACTTAATTTTTTCTCCTTATTTCATACACTTTCAACATAAGTCATTTCGATGAAGAGTGAGCTGAAAAATTATTAGGGTTGTACGATTACCATGAACACTACTAGCTTTTGATGACGATAAAGCTATTAGTTCAAACACTTGAACAACCATATCACGACATTATTTAGGTGCCGAAATACGACTTATGGAAGATTATTTTGGCGAAAATCCAAAATACCCCAAAAGAAACTGTAGGTGACGGTTCCGAATGAGGTCATAACTATTTTTATCAATAGTTAAATGTATCATTAGCTATAATGTTGAACCTATTCTCGATCACTTTTTATTTTTTAGGTCACGGCCAAATGCCGCTGGTAGAATGAGTATTAGTCTTATAATAAAATAAACGTCCTCTATACGCCAATTGAGGTACGAGACAACACTAGATGCTTTTGATGGATATTTACAAATTGATGAACATTGTAGTCGTGATAGATTGAACAATTTTACAAAATATATATGGGATTTATACTCGAATGAGTATATTTTAAGAAAACCTTCACCTAAATGATATTGTGAGTATATATGAAAAACATGAAACTTATAATAAGTTGTCGGGTATGCTTGGTAATATAGATTGTATGCATTGGGAATGAAGGAATTGTCCATCTTCTTTAAAAGGGCAATTCAAAATGGAGATCACAAATATCCAATAATAATGCTTGAAGCACTTGCAATCACAAAATTTGTGGATATGGCATGCATTTTTGGATATAGTGGGTGCAAATATTGACCTAAATGTTCTATATCATTCAAATTTCTTTGACGATGTCATTCCCGAGGTTTCATATACGGTGAATGGTAAAACATACACTAAAGGATATTACCTAGCCAACGATATACATCCCACTTGGGCGAGTTTTGTCAAATCATATACGATTGTACGAAACTTCATCTTAAGAGGGCTAAAGAAAGTGAAAGAAAAGACGTGGAACGAGCTTTTGATAATCTTAAGAGGGCTAAAGATTGTGCAAGGAAAGATGTGAAACGAGCTTTTGATGTCCTGCAAGGTCGTTAAGGGATTATATAAAAAACCGCACGTGCTTACCATGTGAGCAAGATACGTATGGCTATGTATTATTGCATCGTATTACATAAAATAATACTAAAAGATAAAAAAATTCAAAATAAATGAATTTAACGAGATATATATTAGTCCCGTAGCTAATATGCAACGTACATGGGTCGAGAAATACGATAAAAAAACCCTACATGACAAAGATGTGCATAACGACCTTCGACATGATCTTGTGGATCATCTTTGGCCACGATATCAAGAACGACAAAAATGAGACAAAATGTAGTTTCTTTATGTATTGCACTTTTATTTTTAGCGATCTTTTTATTTTATTTTATTTTATTTTATGTACTGTAATTTTGCTTTTTAATTTAGTGAAATGAGTTTGTTTAAAAAATTAAAAAATAAAAAGAAAATAAAAACTTGTACCCGCTTACGCCTATAAAATGTTATAGCTGGAGAGCGTGTTTTTCATGATTTTTGTTATAAGATGATGTGCCCGCACCTATAACGTCATCTAAACCTAGCTCTCATGTGACATATATATTTTTTTTTTGACATGACGCGTTTAAGAAAAATCACGAATTTTGACAATGTTCTACACTAAGGATCAACTTAATATCCATATAGTCCATGAGCACCAATAAGCGCCTTGAACCGCCTCTGCTTGCCACCAAGTAAATGACACACACATGACACAACTAAGTGTTCATTGTTCCTTCAAGAACCCCTCGATCCGTCTCTGTTTTGAAAAAGTAAATGATGAAAATGAGCTCCCAAAGCTTGTCTTTCAAAGCGCTACATCTTTTGAATCAAGTTATTCAATGTCTTAAACATGTTATCTTCTTTAGACTTTTGTCAATATACTTTTGTCCACTACTTTCACAACTTTACGAATATTGTCATAGCTCAAACGTGAAATGTCCCATTTTAGTTTACTTATTTTCTATTCTTTCAATAGAGCTCGGTCTTTAAAAGTGTAAAGCTTTGTTGTAAATGAACATCTTTGACTCTAACTATATAATTGGGAAGTCTGTAATTTATAAGTGGAAAGAATATATGTAAAAGAAGATGAATACTTATGTTTTTGAGAATCATTTCCCAGCCAGTATCATGTTAATGTAAGATGGTATTATTTTATGTGAGTCGCTATTAAATCTCGTGACTATGCTCGATTACTCGCCTAGTTTAATTAAAGTGTATCAAATGTCATTTCAACTTAGAAGTTTGAGTTTAATTATTTCTTTAACCAGTGCCATATACTTGTTAAACAAACCTTTCAATAAAACATGTTTCTATTCGTATTTTTCTCTTTCTTTTATTCTCCATTTAGTTTTCAAGTGTAGCAATTTTGTGCATAAGGCTAAGTGTAATAAGGCATAACCGCATAAACACTTGGTCGGTCTCACCCTAACATACTAGTCCCACTCGGTCGACAATATTACACTAGGTCGGTCCCATCTCGGTCGGTCTCACCATAAATGGAGAAGAGGGTCCGTCGACAGACCGACTTTTATGTTTGTTTGTATATGTGGGTATTTATTTAAAATATATTTTGCGTGATATATTTTTTGTGGTGACGGTCTTCTTGTTACACTAAATTAGTTACAAAGTAGTCTTTTAAAAAATCAAGGTTGCAAAAATCGCGAATCGATAGTCGCGCGGTCGACCACCTTGTAGTTTGTAATCGGTCTAGGCAGGATTAATCGGTGATTAATCGGATTGGTATTTTTGGCAAATTTTGGGTATTTCCACAAAGTTTTGTGTATTTCTGGCGAGTTTATATATTTCCGGCAAGATTTTTTTCTAAAAAAACAACTTGTAATAGATTTAAACAGTTACTATAAGTGATCAAAATACGTTTACGATGAGTTTTGGGTACTACCGGCAAGATTTGTAGGTTTCCGGCAAGTTTGACCACCAATGACCACCGGTGATCGCCATTGACCACGTTGACCTATTTGTTTGACCCAGTTACATAAATCGGCAAGGTTGATGGTCCTGTAACGCCTAGACGGCGATTAATCAGCCTTGTAGACATTTTTTTGCAACACCGTAAAAAATAGACTTGTGAAAATATTATCATTCTTGTAAATCTATTTATGAAAAAGAATACTGTATAAAACTATTCTAAAGAAAAGAATATGTATATTACACAAGTAGGGACTGGAGGTGGGGTTAGTCACGTGCCACAATCCTTATAAATACAAGCATAGTGAGACCAATATGTAGCAGAACCAATAGCAAAGTAGTGGTCAAGCCAAGCCATACCACCTCATTGTTTTTGATTTGACACAAATCCCTTTAAGTTGTTGTTGTTGTACTATTATTACCACACCCCCTATTATTATTACATCAAATCCCATAATTCCTTTGTTGGTCCATCTCTGTAACTGATTTCTTATTAACCAAAAGTGGATACAAAAAAAAATGGAGCTTAATGGTGAAATGAAGGTGTCCAAGTTCAAAAGGATTTGTGTTTTTTGTGGTAGTAGTCAAGGCAAGAAAACTAGCTATCAAGATGCTGCTACTGAGCTTGGCAAAGAATTGGTACCTTTTTTTTTTTTTTTTTTTTTTTTTTTTTTTTTTTTTTTTTTTTTTTTTTTTTTTTTTTTTTTTTTTTTTTTTTTTTTTTTTTTTTTTTTTTTTTTTTTTTTTTTTTTTTATTTTTTTAATTTTTTTTTTTTTTTTTTTTTTTTTTTTTTTTAATAAAGATTATGCTATGTTTATGTGGGTTATGTTTTGTTAGTATTAAAATATGCAAACAGAGTTAAAACTGAAAACCCATATCCAATATCATAAAAAGGCTTGATTTTTATACTTTTTAAAAGATTTTATACATGGGTTTCTTGATATAATATGTTTTTACAATGTTCATAATGTGTTTGTTTTTCAAGATTCTGTTATTTTCTGTATATGTTTAGTTTATCATGTTCTGTTATTGACTAGACAAAAAGAATGATAACCCATTTGAAATATCTTAAAAAAGATGTTAAAAGAGTGTTTTATGACACCTGGTTTAAGTCTGTGTGGCGCTGAGCTCGATAAGTAAGACAACAGTTTGGAAAACATGGTTAAAGGAAAATAAAGTGTGTTTTTTGGACTGAGTTGACTCAGTAAAGATANTAGGCAAACAGAGTTAAAACTGAAAATAAAGGCTTGATTTTTATACTTTTTAAAAGATTTTATACATGGGTTTCATGATATAATATGTTTTTACAATGTTCATAATGGGTCTGTTTTTCAAGATTCTGTTATTTTCTGTATATGTTTAGCTTATAATGTTCTGTTATTGACATAGACAAAAAGAATGATAACCCATTTGAAATATCTTAAAAAAGATGTTAAAAGAGTGTTTTATGACACCTGGTTTAAGTCTGTGTGGCGCTGAGCTCGATAAGTAAGACAACAGTTTGGAAAACATGGTTAAAGGAAAATAAAGTGTGTTTTTTGGACTGAGTTGACTCAGTAAAGATGTTACTATTTTTCAGGTTTCAAGAAACATTGATTTGGTGTATGGAGGAGGTAGCATTGGTTTAATGGGATTGGTTTCACAAGCTGTTCATGATGGTGGTAGACATGTTATTGGGTAAGTAAGTTGATCTTACACAGACAAAGTGTGTGTAAAAACATGGTCTAGAAAACCTCAAAAAAACAGTAATGTTTGTTAATGATTAAAATGGGATGATTAAGGAACAGAATAAGTGTGTTTTAAAATGATTATTATAAAACTAATGTTTTTTTTTTGTCATGTTATTGTCTTTGTGCTACAGGGTCATTCCCAAGACACTCATGCCTAGAGAGGTATGTCTTCATGTCTACACAAAAAGTCTTTAAACTTTTTATTTCAAATAATTAACAAATCATTTATAAGAAAATTTTCTTAACTAGAATGTTTTGTAGTACATGTTAAAGCTTTGATTTGCTTATTGTATTTTGGTACAAGGCTATACACACTTTGAGTATTTGGTTAGGAGCAAACTGCTTATTTGATTATTGTGTTCTTATAGAAGAAACTTAAGCACTATGTTCAACATTGCATCTTGTTAAGGTTGATTAGCTTTTCCAAAGAGCTTAAGCATGATAAGCAATCCAAACACCCCCTAATGACATGAAATCACATAAACCAGTCTTATTTAGTAAAGAGATTTTGAAACTAAAAAGAAAATTCTAATTAAATTTAATATTGAGATAATTTAGCTAAGAATGATGGTTTTTGTAATACATCATGTGATTGATAATCTTTCATGGGTGTGAATAGAAATATGTTCTTGAAGTTTGTTTCTATCTTGGTCCATGTAATTTTGTAGCCTTATCTAGATAACATGTTGGGTGGCTTGTCTGTTATATGTTCTTTTCATGTTTCAAAATGACAAATTTCTAGAATAGACAAGTTTTAATGCATGTTGCACAAGTAAGTTTAGGACTTGTTTGTTTGTACTAATTCTGCCAAAAATAATTAGTGTCATAATCTGTGTGTCCAGAATTAGAGTCATAATATGTGTGTCCAAAATTAGTCTGTTTTTGAATGCATTGTGTGTTTTTGTGTGTGCTGTGCAGTTAACTGGTGAGACAGTAGGTGAAGTGAAAGCTGTGGCTGATATGCATCAGAGGAAAGCAGAGATGGCTAAGCATTCTGATGCTTTTATTGCTTTACCAGGTTGGTTTGTAATTATCACTGCAAACTCCTTCATATTCTTTCACATAATTTACATATGCAAATTCATTATGAGTTGAAAGTAAGCTTTGGTGACTACTTTTTGAGTTCATTGCATTTTCAAATACTATCAACTTTAGAAGGAAGTATGCCATGTAGGATGGTTCATTTTATGTTCAAATTTTCATATTTTGTCGAAAACGCTCATTCATGCACCCCGTAGTGTTTTCTTAGCGTTTTCATATTATTCGACGAATGGTTGACTAAATTGAGGTGGTTCAAAAAGTAATGGACACTAAAAACTTCAAAATGATGCTAATGGATATTTTTAAAGGATGGTTAACTTTTCTTATCATCGTACTCATATCTTCGGTTACAAACAAAGTATCGTTGTTGCATAAAAAGTGAAAGCCGAAATGGAATACTTTTCTTTCTAAAAGGATGAGACTCTTTTGACAAAGCATGCTATGTGCGATGTTCTCTTTGCATTTATTCACATTCGAAACGTTTAGTTTTACAAAACATCGGTTTTTTCTTAGAAAGCATGAGTATAATGAACAAAAAGGTTGATTGCTTGGTAGTAAACGCATGAAATGTATATGAGAAAGTTGTTTTCTTTATGATGCAAAGTGGTCTTACTGGTAGTTATCATTAGTCAAGAAAAGTAATTAGAGGTTATTTAGAGCATGCTTATCTCACAATAAAGGATGCTTTTATCTTTTTTTTAGATATTTCAATAGCAAAGATACAACTGTCCATGCATAAAGCTCAAGCCTCTAAAGCTAAATTTGGTTTGGCAGAAAGCTAGTTGCCCTTTAATTCTTAACTTTATGATTACCATATGTTGAGTAATGACCAAATTTGTTATTTGTAGTGCTCTGAAAGCAACTTGTACCAGAAGCTCTTTTTATGGTCAAAGAAAACTTTGAACTTTTTAGCAACCCACATCCCAAGATTCATAATTAGTAGATGATCATGCTTCCATTACCCCAAGTGACCACTCTATAAACTTCTTACAAATCCAATTTAATTAAGTTTCTGTATCACTAAACCTTATTTTTGTGCGTTATACCATAATGATCATTAACTATGTGTTTTTGGATTTTTCTTAATGAGACCTTACTTGTATATGAAAATTTGCTCCGAGGAGCATGTTATAAACTGCAAAAGGCACTAGCAGTTCTATTTGAAATGTAGTAAATTCTGTGATGTATTCCTGAATCCTGACCCGGTTATCATTTGATATTTGACAAAAAACTGATTTTTTTTGAATATATTGAATATTAGCTAATTTCGTGCATTGGTTTGATCCTTTTATAATTAGAAAAAAGATGAATAACGTATATTAGTATTATGGCAAGAAATTGACCTGTGTCAATTGAGTGTAGGAGGGTACGGCACTCTTGAAGAGCTTCTTGAAGTGATAACATGGGCTCAACTCGGCATTCATGATAAGCCAGTAAGATATCTAATGTATCCTTGGTTTAAATATCTAAATTACTCTTAAGTTATAGCAAGCATTTGATATGTTTAAAAAACTTGCAGGTTGGTTTGCTTAATGTCGATGGATACTACAACTCTTTATTGTCGTTTATCGACAAAGCTGTGGAAGAAGGCTTCATTGACCCAAGTGCACGCCACATCATTGTCTCGGCTCCAACAGCTAAGGTTTTGGTCCGAAAATTGGAGGTATGGTCCCAAACAGAATCCTAGTCTCACTCTTTGACTTTTAGGTCAATTAATCACTTTCAATATTCAAAAGCTGCCACAAATTTATTCGAAAATTGAACTTTAGTTTCATCCTATTTGTAGCAAAATTGCTAGGAAATTACCATACTATTAAAAGTTTTTTTTAATATACTTATGGATTTCTTGTTGTTACAGATAGTCAGTTTGACCTCTTTGCATTGACAGAATAACATGTTAAAATTCCCATCCTTTGACTTTCTAGGTCAATCTAACAACTTTTTAATTTCAGAATCAGCTATTATTTCACTACAAATTGAACAGTAATCTCCTACTATTTGTAGCATTTATCACTAAATTTCCATGGCAACAAACATTTTCAAATAAATGTAAATGAGTCCATGTCTTACTAAAGTTGAATTTTAGTATGTTTGACCATTTTGTATTGACCAAATTAATCAACTCAACAGGAATATGTTCCATGCCATGAAGGAGTTGCCTCAAAGTTGAGCTGGGAAATGGAGCAACAACTTGAATTCACTGACTATGATATCTCTAGATGATCAGCTAAAAACGCGGGATTTTTGCTGCACAGAAAAAAGTTTTTGTTTTTGTTTTTTTCTTTAAAGAAGGATCTGTGGCAGTTGAAAAAAGTAGCTAACTTTGAAAGGCGTTTGTTCGATTTAGATTTCGATGTGAAGGGTATTAATCTTTTTTGATTTTGTAAATTATTAATGTTGGAAATGACCTGAAAAAACTTGTGGGAAGTCTCTCATTTGTAACCCCCCTTCACTTGCAAGATGCAACTCTGGTTTATTTCACAGGTTGTAAAGATACCGATTTTATGCATATTTATGTCATATGTTTAGTTTTTTCAAAACTTGTATCCGAGTACCATTGTTATCCTCCTCTGTATACGCTATTACGCTGCATTGGAAGTTGTAGATTTATTACTTGACACACAAGTATTTTTTTCGACGATCCGGTAAAACTGTAAAAAGAATGAACAAAAAATGAACATTTGTGTGAAGAAAAATATTGAGAAAATTTTTATAACTTTCAAGCAACAAATGCACTCAAAGATTATACCTATTAACTCCAATTTACTTCTACCAACAGTGTAGCAATAAAAAGCTAAACACATGATGGTTCTTGATTGGAACCATGTTGGAGACATGTATGAAGCACAAACCTATGGTACAAATGTCTTGATAAAGTTCAAGCATCAGTCAAGATGGTTGTTGAAACAAAATAGTCTTGGTAAAAGATCTGTCGAAACTATCAAAGAAGTAGAAAATAGTCATTTCGACAAACAAAAACTACTAAAAAATTCTACTACTTTTTCGCTTGCAAAGAACACTCCATCTTCTCTTATTTCTCACTTTTTCGAATCTCAGACTTCATACCCTCACACCTCTCCATCAAGCTGTAAATTTGGTATTTAGTTTTTGGTATGCTTCTTAATTTGAGTCGGTTTAGAATTTATCAATAAGGTCAATGGTTTCTTATAAACAGAATTTAGTGACATTAGTTTTCTCTGTACCTTTAATTGGAATTTTGTATTTTAGACCTTTTAATTTGTCTTTGTATAAAAGCTTTCGCTTCGATTGTCGATTTTATTTATTTGTTTCAATTTTGATTGCTAACAAGATGTATCCGAGCTAGGTTTTTTTGATTACGAAGAAGAAAAAGAAGAAAAAAGAGTTTCTCTGGATTTAGTTCGAAATTCGATCGTTAAGTTTGGTTGTTGTATGCACTCACTTATGGAATTTAGTTTGGTATTGGGCCTTCAATAGAGGAATTAGTTAATGGGTTTTGACTTTTGAGAGCTTTCGTTAATGGTTGATCTCAAAATTTAGAAAATTTGGAATCGCTTGCAATAGATTTTGGGAGATGATTTGTACACCAATTCTTTTTGCCATCCACCATTAAATTACACCAGTGATGCATACAGTACAACACTGCTATGCATGATTTAGTGGTAGATGGAGAAAAAAAATGGTGTACAAATCACCTCCCATAGATTTTGTGTTGGCTTCGATTGGTTTGGGTTATGGTCGAGCTCAAGAGTCATAATTCTTGAGTGATCATTTGTTTGAAGACTAACCTATGGTTAGGTTATTTTGGGATTTGCATTTAAATTTGGACCGTAATTTTTATCATATAAGTGGGTCATTAGAAACATTATCTGTATCGTATTTGAGAAGTTTGAATTATGAGAGCCCGTTCGTCAAGTTATTTATTAGCTTCAATTTGTTTCATATTTGGATAATAAGTTTGAAATTGGACCGTAATACTTATCAAATAAGTGGGTCATTAGAACATGAATCTGATATTTGAAATTTGAAGACCGATTTGGTGTTTCAAGAGTTAATTATTATTAGGGCCGTTGGAATTTTTTTTTATCGTTGGGAATTTGTTATTTTGAAATTTTTGGATCTTAGTTCGCCGGGCTTTTGAAGTTGGTTGCCTGAATTTGGTTGTCTTAGTTAAAGATCGGTTGAGCAGATTTGTTTGTTTGGTTGACCGTGTTTAAATTTGTAAGTTAACGTTTGATTATTCGTTGTAAAGTTACCGTCGTTTGTTTTGGATCGATTTTTGTTTTCGATTGTTGTTGGGAATCAATCGTTTGTTTTAAATTAGGCTAGTATCTCTAGCGTTCGGAAATTTAAAATTGGTTTGGAGCATGTGGAGGAGTTCAAGTCACGGTGGAGATTGTTAGTAAAGTGACTTAAACTCTAAGGGGCATTCGGTAAATTTGATATTACTTTTTGATAATGTTTCCTAATTTGAGTCGGTTTATAATTTGGTAATTAGGTCATTGGTTTTTAATAAATAGGAATCAACGACATTAGTCTTTCTACCTTGAATTAGAATTCTGTATTTTGTACCTTTGGATTTGTCTTTGTATAAAAGCTTTCGCTTCGATTGTTGATTTTATTTATTTGTTTTAATTTTGATTCCAACAATGTTATAGGGCGTGTTATCCATAGCCACCTAAACATATACATATTACACCACACACTGGGGCAAATACTGCCTCACAGCAGGGAAGTATAGTTCTTGTTTAAGTGTTACCCCGAGCTTCTTGATCTACTCACTCTCATCGGGTTCTTACCGTTCAACACGGGAAACCAAACAACAAAACCATTCTCATCCCATCTCTAAGCCGATTTACATGCCTTACGTAAACAAATTTCTCAAGTATATTGTATTGAATATATTTTTGCATTGAATTGTTCAATATAATCAAGAATGCATGTCGGAATCATATTTCGTATTCTTTGCATATCATTTGACAATTGTAGTGCATGTATGGACTTTATGAAAACATATAGTTTTCTGGGTTTGCATTTGTTGTGTCTGGCGATGCATATATGGTCATGGTTCATTGAATAGATTATCAAAGTGTATTTTAAAAGGCAAATTCTTTTAAAAGGAAACAGAAAGTCACAATCATTTTTTCATTTTAGAAATCATAGGTTCGTATTATGATTGCATGACGAGCAAGACAACAATAGTTCTTGGGCATAGATGGTGAATTTAGTTTTAACTAAATTGGATATTATCAATGGATTCGGCATAAGATCAATCATATTAAGTGATTGAACTTGAAATGTATGAAATTGCAAATGTGCATGGTGGTGAATATCTGTTAGTAATAACAAATGAGTTTGGGAATTGGGATACTTAAATTAACAATTGTCTATATTGAAAAAGTGGCCAAAAGAGTACAACGTAATTGATATAGTTATTGTCTAAAAGGATAGATTGTGCATGTATGTTTAGACAATCTACTAGTTCACAAAGATATCATTTGCTTGATATGTTTAAAAATCAAGTATTTAATTGCTTGTAGGAAACATAGATTGTGGTTTGGAACAAAATGAGAATTGTTCAAAATTTTAAGTGACACAATCATTGATGGAACTAAGTTGGATAATTGATCAAAAAGATTACACGGAAACTCGTGAATGGTTTTTCACATTTGACGTAGTATCTTATCTTGATCACAAATAGAAAAAGTAACCGGAGAAAAAACACAAACAATATAGGTCATTATCACTTTAATTTTTGGATTGGCAATTGTACCTCTTCCCACTGATGTTAACTTTTAACCACAATAGAGAATACAAGTTGAGATGAGTTGAGAAGTGGTATTTGCATGAAATCATGATACTTACTTATTAAAACAGCAATTGTTAAATAAAGTATGAAGCAATTAAATTACACGAAAGGTTGTGGTTTTAGTGTTAGACTTTTGAAATAGTGATTATAACTATTAACATGAAAGTCATCGTGCAAAGTGCAAACATTTGGCCTGCGTTCAATTTAGGAAATCAATTTGTTGGCATAAATTAATTAGATATATAAGGGTATAGGCTGAATAATTTGATTGGTGTTAGATTCATCGGCAAATACCGAAAGAAAAAAGAAAAAATTGATTCTACATTTTTATATACTTCTCTTTTATAATCCAAGTGGGAAAAACATTGTTTCTATGCTTATAGATTTTTGTTATTGGTAGAGATCCAGTGAGAAGAAAACTTATAATGACAAGGATGAGAAATAACCACAACCAAATATTTGAGATGCGTCGACTTAAATTAAATGCATCTCTATTCATTTAATTGCATCCCAACTAGTTTCGAAAGTGATTTTGAAGTGAAAACAATGCATAGTAGTACTTGCAACAAATTTGACTCGCAGAGGACGCAAAATACTAAGATTTGCCTAACTTGCTAAAATGCATCTTATATATGTATGAGAAAAGTTCCATACGAAACAATAATTATCTAAGGAACAAACCACAAGATCTCAACCATCCATCCATCTTCCATCTAATGGTTTAGATTAATTAGGATCTTAAAATAAAATAAATTGAGTGGCATTTTAGTCATTATCTAAAACTTAATATACTCACCTAACCTTTAAACACACACTCTTACACACAGTAGATCAATTTGCTCCTGCTCATCAACTTCCACAAAATGCTTATTCCATCACCAGTACCAGTAACAACTTCGAGTTCTGTTACATTACCGGCGACACCACCGTCGCCACCACCACCTCCGCCTCCACCGACTTCGGCAACCTCCACGTCACCATCCCTCTCGCCGTCATCAAACCCTCAAACACACACGACATCATTTCCGTCATCAGTTTCGCCTCACAGTCCCAAACCCTAACCGTCGCGCCACGTGGCAACGGTCACTCAATCAACGGCCGGAGATGAACACTGTCATCGGAAAAGAAAGAAAAAAAAACAGTGACACAGACCGGGAGAGGAGAAGCAGAAATAGGAGATGGAATACTTTTTGTCTTTTTTACACGTATTAGTGAGTGAAATAGTGAGTGAGTGAGTGAATGGTTGTACTAGAAAGAGAAGAAAAAATAAAAATAAAATAAGAATATGGAGTTATGTGGAATCACTTTTTTAACTTGTTAGTCATTTGAACATTGTCTTTTTCCAACTTCACACTTTATCACGGGGCTTTTACTTTTAATTTCATTCTTTTTAGGAGTTTTTAAACCGTAAATGAGATTTTGCAATGTTGAGAGGTAAGTAATTTAGATTCTAATTGAAAAATATACTAATGTTATTTTTTATGTGATTTGTTTTTCTTTTTTATAATGTATAACAATATTACTCACATAAATAAGAATACGGAGTTATGTGATTTATCCCATGGGATTCACAATGAATCACTTGTGATTTTATACAGAATCACATGGGATTCACAATAAATCCCATGGGATGCACCAAAGAATCTCATGGGATTCATACTGAATCCTTTGTTATTATCGTCTTTTTACGAATCCCGTGGGATTTCTTTACGAATCCCGTGGGATTTTTCTGGACAGAAATTTTGAAAAAAAAATCGTCTTTTTAAGAATCCTATCGGATTTTTACGAATCCCATGGGATTTTTACGAATCCCGTGGGATTTTCTGGACGGAAATTTTGAAAAAAAAAATCGTCTTTTTACGAATCTCATGGGATTTTTCTGGACGGAAATTTTGAAAAAAAAAATCATCGTTTACGAATCTTGTCGGATTTCTTTACGAATCCCGTGGGATTTTTCTGGACGGAAATTTTGAAAAAAAAAATCATCTTTTTACGAATCCTGTGGGATTTCTTTACGAATCCCGTGGGATTTTTCTGGACGAAAATTTTAAAAAAAAAAATCGTCTTTTTACGAATCCCATGGGATTTTTACGAATCCCGTGGGATTTTTCTGGACGGAAATTTTGAAAAAAAAAAAATCGTCTTTTTATGAATCCCATGGGATTTTTTACGAATCCCGTGGGATTTTTCTGGACGGAATTTTGAAAAAAAAAAGTTCGTCGAAAGTATATAACAATGCATATCTATAGAAAGATAATTTTTTTCTCGTCGCGATGGTTTATTTTTCGTAGCTTGAAGCTTTACCGTTTGTAAGATATGTTGTTTTAAAAAAAGGTGGAAAGTGGGTTTTTATATTAAATGGGCTAAATTGTCAATTTTGCCCTCCCTTTGTTATTTTTTGATTTGATCTTAGCCATTAGATGAAAGGTGGATGGATGGTTGGGATTGGCTTATTTGTTTTTTAAGTGATACTTGTTTTGCATAGATCTCACCTCATATATGTATATGTATCTAATTTTTAGCTAGAAAATATATTAGGATGCATCTAACTCAAGTCGATGCATCTCTAATGTGTGGTTATAGTTATTTCTCATCATTCTTATTTTAAAAAGTTTCTTCTTATTTGATCCTAAGTCTTTTGTTATTATCATACAAATAAAAAGGTTATAATTGAAATTTTAATGAAAAGGACAAAACAATTTAAAGTTTGCTTTTTATAAGTTTTGGGTTTTGCTAACGACAGCTGGTTGTCGTCAAGCAAATAAGTTTTATTACAACACCATTTATGAATGCTTCTGATTGGATGATAATTACGAAAAAAGTGGAGACAATTTAGGATATAGTGAATACACAATTGACACTTGATTGTGATTGGTTGAATTTCATTCTTACAAACAATTGTAATAAAATAATGTCTCTTAACGGGGCTGTCATAGCAAAACTATTTTTATAAAAGAAAAATAAAGAGGTCCTGTATTTTTAGTAATGAACGGGTTACATCAAATTTATAATTGTCATACAAAAAAAATCTGCAACAAATTTAGTTTCACATTTTGTGGTACACGTAGCATTAGATGTGTATTTGGCTTTGCTTTAAGTTGTTACAAATGTTTGCTATTTCTTCGCCATACACATTTTTCTTTTAAAGTGAAAATATAGGACAGATACAACAAATGACTAATATAGCTTTAAACATCATTTTTTATTAACATACAAAATAGTACTCCGTATTAAATAGACCCACAAACATTAATATTTACATATCTGCTAAATCATTAAACACACTTTTTTCAAAACAAAATACAACTCCATTAATTCATTTAATAGAGTCTTCCTTCGAATGATCCATGCTAGCTAACTGGACCTATCACATTGATAATGATGCGTTTCTAGCTATGGAACATGAGCTAAAACCAAGGCCGTCAGACTCGCGAGTTTGCACGTAAGATCGTACGATCTTACGTGCACACCAGTCAAAATCGTGTAGAATCGCGGTAGGATCGCATCTGAGGTAGGATCGTAAGTAAGATCGTAGGATCGCACGTAAGATCGTAAGATCGACACGCGATCCGACTTCACTTTTTTTTTTTTTTTTNTTTAAGTCTTTTAAGTCCATCCCACTTGCTTAGGCCAAAAAAAACAAACGTGTGTTTTACTAACGTCTAATTAGTAAACCACTATTGTTTCATTTTCTAAATATATTATAATTTATACATAGTTTTCTACATTTCTAAATAGATTATAGTCTAAAAGTGTCCAATAATTTAATTTACTTTACTTTACTGTGATTAAACTAATCAAAGGGTATGTTTTGGAATGCCACTTATGAAACGTTGTTTTCTTGAAATCATGTTGATGGCTCGTATGTTATGTAATATTATTCCACTAAATCGTTAATGTAATGATTAAAACTTGACTTTTTTGTGTTTTACTATTACTTTGATGTTTGAAATTTGAACTTTGTCATTTTCAAGAGGATATTATATGAATTTATCTTTGACGTTTAGTAGAAATGTACAACAGTTTGACTCGTATATCATTTGTTTACAAAATATGACAAATTGGTAGGATCGTAGGATCGCGATCCGATCTTACGATCTCGATCTTGCAAAGACAAAAACGATCCTGCGCGGGATCGCGATCTTGACAGCCTTGGCTAAAACATTTACACTCATAAAATACCTACATTGAAACTCGTATTACACTATTTTGTCCGGACCTGTAAAAAAAATAACCAAAACAGTATAACATGTATATCCCCTAAACCTTCATCTATCAATTTTTTTCGGTAGGTCATATGTCTTAATATTTTTACATGATCTCATGCGCTCCTCCATGTCTAACCACCCACCAAAATAATATCCTGGCACCTCATTCCCATGGCCCTCTCTCATGATTCCATGCCTCCACCTATTTTATTTTTTATTTTTTATATTCATAATTATATTAACATTATTTAAAAAAATATAATAAATATTTTTTTCATTAATAATTTTTAAAAGAAAACTACATGATACTCAATATATTATTATATATATCCCGGATATATAATAATATATAACCTATATTATATTATATATATATATATATACTCACTCAAGTAATAACTTATCATTTTTATGGATTCAAAGTCTGAGTTAAGTTAGCCCAAGCATATGGCCCAATTATTGAACCAATTATTCAAAACTCTAGCATACTATATACTCACTCAATAAACATATCAATCAAAGCTGCCGTTATCTCATTCATTTTGTGAGTATTGTGGAATAGTTCGGTAAAAGAAGACGCTTATTTTGCTTCCACACTTCCATGCCTCAACGGCAAAGTATGCCGAGGTCCTTCATGCTGCAGCCATACTGCAAGGGTGGTGGCGGTGTTGCCGAGCGGCATGGCTCCATGCTTTGTGATACCGAGCTCCACTGCCACCCCTTAGTAGGACAAAAACATCGCACGTCACAACTAGAGAAACACAAATAGAAAAATGAAAGTTTAATTAATTACTTACTTTTCAATATGCGTTACCAACAATGGGCATTTCTTTACTTTTTCGGATTCATATACTTTTTCTCTCTCTTTACAAATAGTTCCCTCTTCCTAATCACATGATCTCGACTCTTGACCTCATTAGTACTCTTCTTTGTCGTGGCAAGAGACCATTACCGTTGTTACAATATCACCAACCATAGTACGTCAAACAACTCGAACGTACCCCTCATTTCTTTATACCCTTCAACCGTCCACACGCTTCAATTTCCGTTTCCTAATATCATCGATATATTGTCCATGTGTACCTCGACTAATAAGCATGATAAGCGCTACTAGTAAACATGAAGAAGAAATCTTTGACTGATTCAAATCACACCCCTTCCCACCTGTAGCGCTTCTTTCTGATTGCTTTATCGGGTGGGTTAATAAACTTGATGATCGAATGGGAATTGTGCATGTAGAGTTTGTATCCTCTAGTGCTTTCTCTTATTCCCTTAACCCAACTTTGTTTCGAGATTTGGCGGAAATTAATGCACGCTCTGGGATTCTGGTTAACACCTTTGAAGAACTCGAAGGTCTTTACCTTCAACATATAAAAGAAAAAGTAGGTCATGACAATGTTTGGGCAGTGGGTAGAACACTTTCTTAAGAACATGAATCTATGGCTAACATTCAAAGCTATAATGGTTCCACTCCATTGGACTCAGAGGACGTAATGTGTTACATGTACAATAAGTCAAAGACAAAAGTCAACAGTTTTAGACAGCACGTGACCTGCAGGTGCTGTATCAATTCAAACCAACTTTCCCGCCCATTTTCATTTGTATAAAATCCACACTTCTTTGTTGTAAAATTCATTCATTGATGTATTCACTTTCCAATTCTGTAAACAACTCTCAGTAACAATAACAAATCATTTCACTTCTCAATTTCAGATTGTTTTCTAAATTTAGCAATTTCAATTGATTAGTAAGCTCTATCTCCAATCTATTAATAGAATTCAGATAGTGGGTGTTACAATTGGTATCAAGAGCCATTCAAGAGTGTTACACTGACATTCTTGATATTCCGGTTATCTTCTCCGGCGTAATTCCGGCAAGAAAACAAAATTCTGACAAGAAATCAGCCACCACTGATTTCACTATTGTGACTGTCTTTGGTTAGTGTCAATCATCTGTACGGCCACATGATCAGCCCATTAATGGTTAAATTCTTTGATCCTAAACAAGATGGTCAGAAGCATTTGGATTGAGTAACCCAGAACAGTAACAGTGAGCATTACTCCATTGTTAATGAGTGGTAATGTTACTAGTATAATGGTGGAAACAAGAACCACAACTAGAATTGAAGAACCCACAATGGAATCACTCCAACAAACTATCAGTGACATGCAGAGAATGATGCATGACATGAATATTGAATTGAATAGATTGAGGTCTGGTGAAGGAACTAGCAATGGCAATCATAATCATGGTGGTTAAAATGGAAATAACAATGGTGGTCAGTATGGAAGATTGACCAAAGTGGAATTTCCAAGAATTGAAGGTAATGATGTTGAGGGGTGGTTATACAGAGTTAACAAGTTCTTTGAGATGGATCATATTGAGGATGATGGTCAAAAGATAAAACTAGTGTCTATGCATATGTTTGGCAAGGCCTTGAATTGGCAATAACAATTTATGCAAAGGTTTGGAGAAGTGATGACTTGGGGGGTGTATCAGACTCATGTCAAGAAGAGGCTTGAATCCATTTTTGAAGATTCAACGATGGAATTGAAGAATCTCAAACAAACCACCACTGTACAGGTATATCAAGACTCTTTTGAATCCTTGTTGACTAAAGTTGAATTGCCTGAGAAGTACACTATTAGTCTATTCATTGGAGGATTAAAAGAGGAAATTGCATATGCTGTGAGGATGTTCCAACCAGCAACATTGATTGATGCATTTTGTTTGTCTAAGTTACAAGAAGCAAACAATTCAGTGTTAAGAAATAAGTCTGCACCAATGTTGTCAAACCATAGGAACAATGTGAATTATAGCTATGCTAATAAGTTTGGGGGAAATGGTGTTAGGTCTACAACTGTTGCACCTACCACTGCTTTACTTGTTACCACTCATGTTATGCCAAATAGACCTTTTAAGAGGTTAACACAAAAAGAATTAGATGAGAAAAGGGCAAAAGGACAGTGTTTTTATTGTGATAAAAAATACTTTCCTGGACATAAGTGTGAGGGGAAAATGTTTGCTTTGGAAGTGTCTGGTATGGAAGAAGAAGAACACGAGTGTTTGGAAGAGGAGAATAGTCCTGATATGAATGACTATGTGTTGCAAGAGGAGATTCCACAAATTTCTCTTAATACATTGTCTGGAATTCCTACATATAATACTATGAGAGTTAAAGGACATGTTCTTAGGCAGTTGTTGCATATTTTGATGGACTCAAGAAGTACTCACAATTTTTTAGATATTCACACAGCTAAAAAATTAAGGTGTAAAGTTAGAAGTACTTGCCCACTCAATGTCTCAGTAGCTGGTGGTACAAAGTTGGTGAGTCAGTATATGGTTAAGAATTTTCAATGGCAGATTCAAGGGGTTATGTTTACTGCTGATGTGATGCTCTTACAATTGGGGGGGTTGTGAGTCCAGTGGTTGTCTACTTTAGGCACCATTAGTTGGAACTTTCAAGATTTAAAATGAAATTCATGTATGAGGGCAAGAAAGTTATGTTAAGGGGCACAAATCAGTCAGAGTTAGCTTGGATGAGTGGCAAACAAATGTCAAAATTTGCTAGTCAACAAGACAGTCCTTACTTAGCCACAATGTCTGTTGGACCCTCTGCTTCTTTCATGTTGATGCAGTGTAAGAATGATCAAAAGGAGTTGGAAAATTTGGAGTTGCAAGCTGTGATAACAGAGGTTGAAGATGTGTTTGAAATGCCATCAACATTGCCATCACAAAGAATTTTTGATCACAAAATACCTTTGACTGATAATGAAGCCACTATCAACATCAGACCCTATAGATATCCTCCAGCTCAGAAGGATGTGATTGAAGAAATGATCAAAGAATTATTGGAATCAGGGTTATAAGGCCTAGTAACAGTCCATTTTCTTCTCCTATAGTCATGGTTAAGAAAAAAGATGGTTCATGGAGGATGTATATAGATTATAGGCAACTAAACAAGCTCACAGTGAAAGATAAGTTCCCAATTCCTGTTATAGAAGAGCTTATTGATGAGTTGCAGGGTGCTCAAGTGTATTCTAAACTAGATCTGAGGTCTGGGTATCATCAGATAAGAATGCATGAGGCAGATTTGTATAAACAGCTTTCAAGTCCCATGATGGTCATTATGAGTTTGTGGTTATGCCTTTTGGACTCACTAATGCACCATCAACATTTCAAGCCTTGATGAATTCAGTTTTTAAACCTTTTCTGAGGAAGTTTGTTCTGGTGTTCTTTGATGATATATTGGTGTACAACTCTTCTATCTGAGAACATGTGCAACACTTGAGGTTGGTGTTACAAGTAATGAGAGCAAATTATCTGTATGCAAAGAAGAGTAAATGTGTGTTTGGGACAGATAAGGTTGAGTATTTGGGGCATATAATCTCTGGTCAAAGTGTGGCTACTGACCCTCATAAGATTCAAGCAATGCAATAGTGACCTACTCCTACAAATATCAAACAGTTAAGAGGTTTCCTTGGGTTGACAAGGTACTATAGGAGGTTCATCAGAGGTTATGCAAGTATAAGTCAACCATTGACTGCATTACTTAAAAAAATGCTTTTCAATGGTCACCACAAGCTTAAACAGCCTTTGAGGAATTACAAAAAGCCATGATTAACTCCCCTGTATTAGCGTTGCCAAACTTTGATGAAGAATTTGTTATAGAAACAAATGCTTCAGGATTTGGCATTGGAGCTGTGTTACAACAAAAGGGTCACCCAATAGCTTTTCTCAGTAAAACTTTAGCTCCAAAACATCAATCGTTATCCACTTATGAGAAAGAACTATTAGCAGTGGTGTTGGCATTACAAAAGTGGAGAGGATATTTGTTGGATAGGCATTTTAAAATCAAAACTGATCACTTCAGTTTGAAATATGTGTTGGATCAAAGGATTACTACTCCATTTCAGTCTAAGCGGTTACCTAAGCTACTTGGATTTGATTATGAGATTGAATACAGGAAAGGAAAAGAACAATGTTGCTGCAGATGCACTCTCAAGAGTTGAAAGATAAGCAGAGCTATTTAGCCTTTTGACTGGTGGTGCAACAAATGAACTTATGAAAGTAGTTATTGACACTTGGACCAGTGATCCTGTTTTGCAAAAGGTGGTACAAGGCCTTTAACAAGGTACTTTGATTAATAGCAATTATGTGTGGTACAATGGTCAACTTAAAAGGAAAGATAAATGGGTAGTAGGCCAAAATGAAGAGTTAAGAAAGAAATTGGTGGCTCACTTTCATGGTTCAGTTGTAGGAGGACATTCAGGGGTGTTTGGAACAACAAAAAGGCTTACTACTTACTTTTATTGGAAAGGTTTGAGAAAGATGGTGACTCCTCCCAAACAGTCAACTTAAGTCAACCAAGTGTGCTTGGTCAACAAAGTCAAGCCTGAGGGAGAGGAGAGATCAATTTATGATCCGTTGAAAGCACAGTGTATTCACGGGTCGTTAAGTCCCAACGAGATTGAAATTGTGTTTTGGGAAACGTTTGAAAGATTCAGTGATCGGGAAAGTAACCAGATAATGATATGGATTGATTACACTAATGGAAATGAGATAAATAACAGATATTAACAATTACTGGGAATCAGATAAACTAAAAACGTATTAAAATGCAAATGCGTACTGAAAAAATGGGAATTAAGCAAGAACAAACTACAGGGGGTGAAAATGAAATTTTTACAAACTTAATATTAAAAGAAAATTTTATAAAAAAGAAAAATATTTTTTTGATTATTTTATTATTTAATATTAATTAAAACTATTTAATTACTTATTATTAATATTTAACTTAAACTAAATATAATATAATAATAAATAAAACTAAGAAAATGAAAATTTATTTTTAAAAATTCTAAAATAACTTAAAAATAATATAAAAACTAAAAATATATATATTTTTGTCTTTCTCTGAATTTAATATTAATTAATTACTAATTATATTAATTAAACTAATTAAACTAATTTAAATTACTAATAATACTAAAAATGACTTAGAAAATTAAGAAATATTTTATAAAACTAATTAACCTTCACAGGAATCCTAATAAATTATAAAAATTTTATAAAAATTATTATTAAACTATTTTACTAATTATTTACTTAGTTATTAATTAAAAGCTAGTTAAATTAATTTAATTAAGAAAAATAGAAAATTAATAGTAAAAATTATGAAACTAATTTCTAAAAATTCCTTATAATTAATAAGAGCTAGAAAAATTATAAAAAAGTACTAGTCATTAAAAATAAACAGTAAGTGATTTTCTTTTTGTTTTTTTAATTAAAACTAATTTAATTATTATTAATTATTATAAATACTAAATGAAAAGATAAAATTATGAAATTTTTTATACAAATACTATACTAATGCAGAAACCTAGGAAAAATATAAAAAGTACTAAGTGCTTAATGAAAAAGTTGAAAAATAAGCTAAATAGCTAAAACTTCTTAAATAGATGCTATCACTATTTTAAAAAGTGATGATTTTTTTTTTATTTTTCTTTTTGAAAACTGTTTATATACTGAAAATGAGTAACATTAATGAAAACAAACTTTTTGTAACTTAAAAATAAGCAATATGTGAGCTTATGATTCACATAGTGAGATTTTTAAGCTTGAAAATGGACTTTTGATGAGAATAAGCTACCAACAAGCTACACAAGGTACAATAAGCTATAAACACAAGAGATGAACTTAAATCAAGCTAAAGCTACTGAATAAGCACAAGGAATAAGCCAGAGGATCAAATAAGCACTTATCAAATTCTCACAGGCCAATTAGGCCAAAACAGTGGATTTGCAGCCCTAAGTGGGGCCCACAAATAAGCTCAAGGGTCCAAAAGAGCTTTTGAACCAACAAGCCAACCTGGGGAGCTTTCAAATAAGCCAATAATCAAAGCCTAACTTCCACAAATAAGCTCTGTGTGAGCTTGTGAAGTTTGGTGAAAACTGAGTCACAGGGGAAATTAGCTAAAAAGTGCTAAAAGAAAAGCAGAAAATAAGCAGTTTAACTAAGCTAAGAAAAGTAACTAAAAATATCCTAATGAAGATGAGCAACAAAATATTAATGTCCAAAAAGCACAAGTCCTAAAACCTAGTATTAAGACCTAGAGAAAATCAACTAGTTTATTCAAAAAAAAAAAAAATACTATTTAATTACTTATTATTAATATTTAACTTAAACTAAATATAATATAATAATAAATAAAACTAAGAAAATGAAAATTTATTTTTAAAAATTCTAAAATAACTTAAAAATAATATAAAAACTAAAAATATATATATTTTTGTCTTTCTCTGAATTTAATATTAATTAATTACTAATTATATTAATTAAACTAATTTAAATTACTAATAATACTAAAAATGACTTAGAAAATTAAGAAATATTTTATAAAACTAATTAACCTTCACAGGAATCCTAAAAAATTATAAAAAGTTTATAAAAATTATTATTAAACTATTTTACTAATTATTTACTTAGTTATTAATTAAAAGCTAGTTAAATTAATTTAATTAAGAAAAATAGAAAATGAATAGTAACAATTATGAAACTAATTTCTAAAAATTCCTTATAATTAATAAGAGCTAGAAAAATTATAAAAAAGTACTAGTGATTAAAAATAAACAGTAAGTGATTTTCTTTTTGTTTTTTAATTAAAACTAATTTAACTATTATTAATTATTATAAATACTAAATGAAAAGATAAAATTATGAAATTTTTTATACAAATACTATACTAATGCAGAAACCTAGGAAAAATATAAAAAGTACTAAGTGCTTAATGAAAAAGTTGAAAAATAAGCTAAATAGCTAAAACTTCTTAAATAGATGCTATCACTATTTTAAAAAGTGACGATTTTTTTTTTTATTTTTCTTTTTGAAAACTGTTTATATACTGAAAATGAGTAACTTTAATGAAAACAAACTTTTTGTAACTTAAAAATAAGCAATATGTGAGCTTATGATTCACATAGTGAGATTTTTAAGCTTGAAAATGGACTTTTGATGAGAATAAGCTACCAACAAGCTACACAAGGTACAATAAGCTATAAACACAAGAGATGAACTTAAATCAAGCTAAAGCTACTGAATAAGCACAAGGAATAAGCCATAGGATCAAATAAGCACTTATCAAATTCTCACAGGCCAATTAGGCCAAAACAGTGGACTTGCAGCCCTAAGTGGGGCCCACAAATAAGCTCAAGGGTCCAAAAAAGCTTTTGAACCAACAAGCCAACCTGGGGAGCTTTCAAATAAGTCAAAAATCAAAGCCTAACTCCCACAAATAAGCTCTGTGTGAGCTTGTGAAGTTTGGTGAAAACTGAGTCACAGGGGAAATTAGCTAAAAAGTGCTAAAAGAAAAGCAGAAAATAAGCAGTTTAACTAAGCTAAGAAAAGTAACTAAAAATATCCTAATGAAGATGAGCAACAAAATATTAATGTCCAAAAAGCACAAGTCCTAAAACCTAGTATTAAGACCTAGAGAAAATCAACTAGTTTATTCAAAAAAAAAAATTTTTTGCGACAATTTTGAGTTTTTGAGAAACATGAAATTTTTGACTTTTATGAACTTTGGTCTGTTCCTAATGACTAAATATGATGTATTAAGATGATTTGAGACTAAAACAAGCAATTTTAACAAGTTTCATGCACAATATGATGATTTGACCTCCTGAAATCCCAAAAGTTTCACAGTAAGAGATTTTAGAGGTGGTTTTGACTTTTTTGGCTTATGAACACTGAGATTATGCTATGATTACTCTAAATGACCCTTAAGAATGTTGTATACACAAGTGTCAACCACTGAATCCCACAAGAACTCAGTTAAGCTTGCACATCCAAACACCTCTTTAATTGAAACTGTTTTTAGTTTTCAAGTGATTTAGGTACTTTAAAGCTCTCCTACTGATTTGAACATGACATTTAGACTTAATGACATGTAAATAACCTAAATAGACTAGAATAAGAGCAGTGCAAAGAGCTTAGGCTAATTATGCTAAAACATGAGTATAATGCAAAAATCTACCAACTATGAGATTAGGTAACGGAAATCATGTTAACAAACATCCAACACCCTCAAACAAACAACTTATCCGTATAAACATCAACTAGAGACAAAATTAAACATTAACAAGCAANAAACACCTCTTTAATTGAAACTGTTTTTAGTTTTCAAGTGATTTAGGTACTTTAAAGCTCTCCTACTGATTTGAACATGACATTTAGACTTAATGAGATGTAAATAACCTAAATAGACTAGAATAAGAGCAGTGCAAAGAGCTTAGGCTAATTATGCTAAAACATGAGTATAATGCAAAAATCTACCAACTATGAGATTAGGTAACGGAAATCATGTTAACAAACATCCAACGCCCTCAAACAAACAACTTATCCATATAAACATCAACTAGAGACGGAATTAAACATTAACAAGCAATTCCACAGTAGCCTTGCATAAATTGAAAAATAGGCTTACAAGTTGTCCAAAGAGAGAACAAAGGTACCAAGGCTCACAACACAAACCTATTACTCCCCATGGAGATCTAAACCACTGCATCCATCTTCTTTCTTCTTCTTCTTGGATTCTTTTATTTTATTTTTTTTATTTTTCAACTATTTTTTTGTGATTTTTCAGAATTTATAATAAGACTATTCTTTATACCTTAAAGACTTATAAAAGCTTATAATTTAGCTAAAATGAGTTCATAGGAACATTAAACAACATCTTTTAACAGAAATTAACCCATATAAGAAATTCACTAAAAATAGGAAAAACTTGATTTTAAACTGACACTTGAAATTGATATTATAAAGCTTCAAAAGTAAAATTGATTAAGCTAAGAATTACATTGAGAATAAAAATTACACTAGAAAACAGAGTTTAAAATAAATTCGACATTACTACAAAAGGCTAAAAAAAACTACACCGTTGGTCATCTATATCTTCTTCCTTATATAGGACTCCATTAGGGTTTCCTTGACCTTCTGCAACTTTCCCACTTCCATTTAAGACCATTGGATTGCTGAATTTTGATCCTGGCCCTTAATTCATTTTGGCGGGAAAATGATATTTAACCAATTGGGGTCTGTGAGGGTGAAGGCTAGGGATTATAGGGGTGGTGGAAGTGATGGGTGAGTAGATGTGATGATGGGGAGCAAGTGGAGGCCAAGTTGGGGTGGCAAAACCACCTGTGGTTTGGGTTCAGTGGTATGAAGGAGGGAGATGGGTGGTTTTGACCAGGGTCAAACCCGTGGTAAATATTAAGGAAGGTAGTATTTTGGGTTTGATTTTGGTGTTGGGCCTGGAATGGGCTTGGGAGTTATAAGGGTGGAATGGATTATGTTTGGACTGGATTGGATAAAGGGTTGGTAATAGGGGTTTGTTTGGTTTATTAGTTAACAAATGGCCCAAGGACTAACTTTGTAGATTCTAAAAATTAAGGGACCAAACCTGCCATTTTCCAAATTATAATCCCAAGGGCCCTTCTTGTCACACTTCAATTATACAAGGACCTCAAATGTTTATTTTCCAAAATTTAAGCACCAGGGACTATTTTTGACAATCTTGCACAGTTCAGGGACTAATTTTGTAAACTTATGAAACTTTTCACCCAGGGACCAATTGTGACAACTTTTGATTTTCCAAGGACTTTGGTTGACTTTTCTTCCAAAACAAATGCTCAGGGACTAATTTTGAAAAGTTTTGAAAGTTGAGGGATTGAAACTGCCAATTTTGCAAACTTTGTTCGTTTTTCATTTGTTTTCAAACATTTTGCATCTGAAACATATAAAACACAACCCTGGGATATTTTCAGCATTTTGATGCATATTTGGGTGTTTTTGGATGTTTTGGCAGTTCAGATACGACAAAAATGATGAGTATTTACACACTCATCAGATGGTAAAACATTGGGTGAGGAAATGTGATGTTTGCCAAAGGAATAAGTCAGATCTTTCTGCATATCCAGGTTTGCTTCAACCTTTGCCAATTCCTGAACAAATTTGGCAAGATATTTCTATGGATTTTGTTGAAGCTTTGCCTGTATCACAAGTTAAGAGTGCAGTTTTGGTAGTGGTGGATAGGTTGTCCAAGCAAGCCCATTTCTTTACCACTGTCTCACCCCTATACTGCACCACAAGCTGCTCAAGTGTTTATGGATGATATTTACAAGTTACATGGGCTACCTAAGACTATTGTCAGTGATAGAGATAAAATTTTCATGAGCTTATTTCGGAAATCCTTATTTGAGAAACTGCAAGTTCAATTGAAGTTCTCAATCATCAGCATACCATCCACAAACTGATGGCCAAATTGAAATTGTGAACAAGTGCTTGGAAGGTTATTTGAGGTGCATGACTGGTGAAAAGCCAAAGGATTGGGTTAAGCGGTTGCCATTAGCTGATTATTGGTATAACACCAATTTCCACTCTTTAACAAACACCACTCCTTTTGAGGTAGTGTATGGACAACCACCTCCATTACATATTCCTTATGTAGCTAAAGATAGTCCAGTTGAAGCTGTTGACAGGACTTTACAAGCTAGGGAAGATACTATTAAGCTACTCAAGTTCAACCTCAAGAAAGCTCAGGATAGAATGAAAAGTCAAGCTGACAGGAAGAGGTCTGAAAGGGAATTTGAAGTTGGAGCATGGGTGTATTTGACGCTTCAACCATATATGCAAACAACTCTCAGACAAGGGAAGCAAAACAAGCTTTCTCCAAAATTCTTTGCCCTTTCCAAGTAATTGAAAAGATAGGTCAGGTTGCCTATAAGCTACAGTTACCTGCATCTGTTCAAGTGCACCCTGTTTTCTATGTTTCACAACTAAAGGTATGCTACTCAGAAGCTGTTAGTATGGGAGAGTTTCCACAGTGTGATCCAAAAGGGTTATTGGCTGCTATTCCTATCAAGTTACTAGATAGGAGGATGGTGAACAAGACAATAGAGCAGCAGTGTTTGGTCTGATTCAATGGAGCAATGAGACAGAGGATGATGCAACCTGGGAGTCACTAGCAAACATCACAAAAAGGTTTCCAGACTTTGTCTTAGATCCTTGAGGTCAAGGATTTTCTCAAAGGGGAAGGATGGTTACATGTATAAGAAGTCAAAGATAAAAGTCAACAGTTTAGACAGCACGTGACCTGCACGTACTGTAATTGACTCAAACCAACTTTCCCGCCCATTTTCATTAGTATAAAATCCACACTTCTTTGTTATACTGGAGATAGGGCTCACTAATCAATTGAAATTGCTAAATTTAGAAAACAATCTGAAATTGAGAAGTGAAATGATTTGTTATTGTTATTGAGAGTTGTTTACAGAATTGGAAAGTGAATACATCAATGAATGAATTTTACAACAAAGAAGTGTGGATTTTATACAAATGAAAATGGGCGGGAAAGTTGGTTTGAGTTGGTTACAGCACGTGCAGGTCACGTGCTGTCTAAAACTGTTGACTTTTGTCTTTGACTTCTTGTATATGTAACAATATGAAGTGGTTAGGCATCCACAATGCAAAAAGTCTTCCATGACTTTTTTGCATTTAATGCATATCCAATCTTATATTATATAAAGCTTAAGTAGCCTTATAAATGTAAAGGAGTCATAATAAATGTCCCAAGAATTGATTCTATCATATGAAGCCTTCAACATTGATTCCAAGCAACTCAAACATCTCAATTAGTATGTGTACATTGATTTCAAGATCCTCAAACGTCTCAATTAATAGTGGTTAGTCTTTTTACCTTCCTGTCTATAAAGCTTAAGTAGTCTTATAAATGTAAAGGGGTCATAATAAATGTCCCAAGAATTGATTCTATCATATGAAGCCTTCAACATTGATTCCAAGCAACTCAAACATCTCAATTAGTATGTGTACATTGATTTCAAGCAACTCAAACGTCTCAATTAATAGTGGTTAGTCTTTTTACCTTCCTGTCCATGAGTTACAAATATTTTATCAACTATATAATGTGTCAAAAATCACACACAACAAACCACAACTTCCTCCACACCGCATGCACATTGGGCAACTTATTATGGTGGTAAAGTAAGCATCATATTGTCTTACTTATTTAGCATATTGATTTATATTGTTTTATGTAAATTTCACTTGTGTTTTGTGTGTGTAACAATGTAGGACATAAAGATGGTGCTTAGGAGGTTTGGTAGTAACATCATCTTCTCTAATGGTTTAAGAGATCCTACACATCGTTGTCTTATCAATTAAGTGGAACATGCACGAACATTTTCAATTTGATTGAAAATGCAATATATTGATTAACTGTATTTAAGTTACTAACGATCAACTATATCTAATTGTTTTTTGTAGCGCGTCAAGAAGCATTAACAAAAGAGATCGAGAAGTCACAAAAATTGCATCAAGAACAAAATATGCAAAAGGCCAATGAACAACAACGACAAAGACAAGAACAACAACAACAACTAGAACAACGCCACGGCCACAGGTGAAATGAATACTTAGCATTCATATTAACAGTACGTTACAAATTAAACATGCTATATTTTACTTCATGTAATACTGATAAACGGGCTAATACTATTGATTCGTTAGCAAGTAAGTTTATTGAAAACGAGGCATGCAGAACCCGTGCTACGCACGGGCTTCGAATCTAATTGTTAATCGCGTATTCTTTCTTTGTATTAGCGAGTGTATGCTTAATTATTTTTTAGTATGTTGTATGAAATGTTTTGACTTTCTTATATAAAAATTTAAAAATGTTTGATGTTGTTTTGGTTTTGTGGTGCTGTATTTTATAAATGGGCTTTTGGTTATTAAGTTCTGATGACTTTGTTTCTTTTGGCCTATTACTTATTTGCATGATAAAAAAAAATGGCTTTGTTTTTTTTTGGTCTATTACTTAGCCCTACAATACTTGTCCATTAGACGGTTTTTGCATGGTAATATGAAGCACACGGGGTCTATCTAATTGGTCATAGTTTAATGTGCGTTAAATATTTTCTTTATTAAGTTTGTAAATTGTGATTGTAACACATCTTTCATAAGTGATTGTAACACATCTTTCGTAAGTACAACATTAGGTGTTAGGTGATTTTTATATTGAATTTTTTTAATAACATATCAGTATTTATTTATATAGTATGATACAAAACTAAAGTTAAGTTATAACTTTTTTTATGATCTTTAGCATGATAATGATATGCATTTTATAAGTGATGGGTTTTTTTTATTTAAAAGGTAAAGTTTGAGGTTTTTTTTGTTATATTTGGAAATAAATTCTGCATGGGAAGATGAAATTCCTGTTTGAATTAGTTCTACAGTATAATGTACTTATTTGATGTCATCAAATACACGTATGTCTTCTCTTATTTTGTTAGAAAAAGTGTCAGGAATTCTTGTTCGTGTGAATCATAGGAACTGGATTATAAAGGATGGGAAGGTTGTTTGTACCTAAGATGTTTTGGTATGATAATGTTATTCGTTGTGTATTTGAGGCATCTTTTATCATAATTGCCAAACTTTGAGGCATTCAGAACCCGTGCTACGCACAAACTTTATATTTAAGTATTCATCGCATAATGTTGGTGTAAATTTCCAAATATAAAACAATCTATAACTAAAGTTGATGCGGAAGATCTTTGTTGATTCTTGATTGTTCAGACCCGTGCATTGCACCGGTTTTTTGTGTTTTGGGTTTATTTTATTTGAATTGGGCCTTAGCTAAGTTTATAACAGTGTTTGCGTTCTTACTTGCATTGGGCCTTCTATACCTTTTAAATTGTGTTTCGTTACTTTTAAATTGTGAATCGTTCATACCCGTGCGATGCATGTCGTATAGGGTTATTCCTGAAACCGCAAAACCACTTACTCTACAACTTGTGCCATAAATACTACACAATACATAAAGGAACTTTACTTATTAAAAGCATTCACATAGATGTGACTATTGACTATTAGGCCCTTTTGTTTGACTCTATTATTTACCGTAAACGAATTGTTAGTGGAAATTGCGAGTATTAATCAATATATGTGCTTGTGCATTGAATTTTATTTATCTTTTTTGTTTTCTAGCTATCATGATAGCCTCTCATTTTATTTTCAATCTAAAACTTCAAAATGCAATAGTAAATTGTCTTAAGTCTTCATAGTTTTTATTTTGCTTTACAGAAGTATAGAATCAAATTTATCCCCATCGAAACATATGTTTCCTTTCCATCTTATGGTTGAATTTATTATTTTTTAGAAAACCTCAAAGCTTGCAATTTAAATCAATCTTGCATACAAATATCTTTATTTGTTTATTGTTTGTTGATCTCAATATTAGTTGTTAAAGGTATTGTAACCAAGGTTATAAACAGCGTGAAACCTGTATCATAATTAGCAAATTGTTCGTTTCATTTTTATCTTTTGAATTAAAAATGAAAAAAAGGCAACATTATGATAATATTTGCACCTCCATAGTTTTTTAATATATACTACAGGACTATATACCGGAAAGAGAACAAATCGGATTTGAGTTGATTTGCAATGTTCAAACATGAAAGTGCTTGGATTTATAAGTTGAGAGTCTAATTTGACCAAGCGTCTAACAATTTGTATATATTAATCGCAAAACTTCTTGCAAAAAATATTGTTTACATTCGATCTCTTAGAAACAATACTTAGGTTCATAATTGATCTTAAATAGGTAAGAATCCAAATTTGATCTTTAACAAAGAATGAGGAGCAAAAGTTATCACAATAGAAATATTTGATTTACGGATAACAATGACGAATGAAAAATTAAATATTTAGAAAATATAAATAGAATTCATCATAATTGTTTGATATAGTACATACAATTTACAAAAAAAATAAAAAAAATAAAAATAAAAATAAATAAAATAAATAAAAATAGTTTGGTGTAGATTTTGAAACCCGTGGATTTTGCAAAACTGCCAAATCATGCTGACTAATGGCATGGTAAAAAGATGTATTTGTCCTTTTCTTTATTTGTTTAATTGGCTAATATAATTGAAAATTCAATAAATTACAAAACTACCGCCATAAATCTTAACCTTCGATTTAGTGATAGCCACAAATTTGTCCTACATAGTTTAGGATAACACATTATTATTTGAAGTCTTGCCTTTGGGGATATATACAAACTACCGTATCTTTAAATTAAATCGTTTACTTAACTTTTTAATACCAAGCCCAATATAATAGTCAAACCAAATAACTTATGATAGACGTTATCACTGCATTTATCTCCACAATGCATGTTTGGTTCTCTCTCTCTTAAACCGGATCTCAGCCTCCTCTCTCCCAAAACCGCCTGATCTCGCCTTCCTCGTCTCTCCCAAAACCGCAATTGATCTCGCCTCTTTGAGCGAACGTGGCTCCTTCTGCCGCCGCCGACCCTATTCTTTGACACCGGATAAAAACCCTCGAGTTCTTATGGGTAACGAATATAAAACCTTTCTTTCAGGTCAGCTCGTCTTCTAGATCTCTTAAGAGGTCACCGGTAGGTTTTGTTTGTTGTTGGTTTTCATTTCCAAAGGATCAATGATGGGTTTATGGTGTTAGATCTATAAAGATCTTTGTGTTGAAAGCACCAAATCTGAGATCTTTTATTGATTTATTTATGCTGAGATCTTGTTGTGTTTTTGTTCGAGTATTGTAATGTTTGTTGATTTGATATGAGATGGGATTTGTTTGATGGTGTCTAGATGTAGGTTTAATTTTGGATTTGTGTGTTTTGGCTTGGCAGTGATGGTATGGTTTGGCTATTATTCGATCGTGTAGGATTCTGGAGGCATGGTCTATTTGGTGGTTGTGATATTAGGTATTCTGTGTTTATTAGATGGTAAGATATATTGTTCATAAGATATATTTGGTGGTTGTCCATCGGAACTGCTAAAACAACAACGAAACCACCAAGCTCGAAACACCACCTTTTAAATTAAAATTCGGTGGTGTCGGCGGCGGAAACAGTTGATCTTGGCAGCGGTTCCGGTGGCTGTGGCGGTGGAAGAGCATGCTGCGAACCTGTTTGGATTTTGCTATTTATAGGGGAGTATAATACTTAGGTTCATAATTGCTGTTGATGGTTCATATTCATCTCATAAAAATGCAGCCTCTTCATGTAAGTTGTAAATGTGAAGCTTTTCATGTTCCGTAACAAATGTTTTCATTTGATTGTGCTGTGTAGTTTATTTTGGTATGCATCTTCGTGTTTGTACGGTACTCTTGGTTGTGCACAACCCCCCTTGCACATTAATTTAAGGGGATAAGCTTTAAGTATTATAGATTAACATCCATTAAGAATGAGGCTTGTAACCACATGCCTCTTCATATGCACCTATTTAATCCAGAATAAAAATAAAGGACCAAAAATAGATTTTAAAGCATGAAACTCTATTTTGTGCAATTAATTCCGCGCATCATCTTGTTGTACTCTATGCAATCTTGGTGACTCCACATTAAATTAGAGGACTCAATCTTATAGTATTATAGATAATGTGACGAGCATTCAATTTTTAGTCAATAATTATTACTACACTTTGTTGGTGCATTTTAATATTTTTGCTCTTAATGTAGTTTTTTTGTCTTGCGGTGTGTTAATGTCACTTTCTTAATTAAACGTCTTGGAATATTGCGTGACTTTGATATTTGATATGACTGTGTAAATTATGTCAATGTTACATATTAAAAATGGGGTAGTATATAATACAAATATCTTCACACTATCATCTTAACAATGAGAATCTTCTAAATCAAAGAAGTATATAAAGGAGAAGAAAATTGTGTTTAGTTAAATGTCGGGTCCATTGATTGATTGGAGCGGGTTTATGATTCGGACTTGGGTCATTGGATCTGATTTTTGATTATACGAGTTATAATTTATATTCTTGAATATACTAATTACTTTAATGTTTTATGATTTTATATTTATGTTAAAAAGGGAATTTGTTTTATAGTTCGCTTTTAATAATGTCATTTATTTGAACAACGAAGTCCGTCTTTCACAAAAAACGAGAGTTTCAAACATGAACCGAAAATTAGTCCCGAACATTACGAAAAAAATAATTAGATCCAACATGTGTGCATTGCATGGGTCCTGAGGCATTCCAAAGATGTGTGCATCGCACGGGGATGAATATAAAATGTCTCCAACATTAATGTAATCGCTTCATATTTAAAATAATTTATGTAACTTATACATATTAAAAAATTACATGTGAAGAGACTCTTTTCCATGTAACATCTTGAAAAAAGTATCTTCACATATACTCTTTTAATGTCAATAAACTATTGTTGTATATTTGGGCCACACCATCATACTAACAACCCGACAATTTACACAATCATTTTCGCACAGGTCCTGAGGCAGCCCAAGTTATTTATGATGAAAATTAGTGGCAAACATAGTTTTTGACTCGACCTCAATTAAAACTGACAGAAATAAAGGCACCAACATTTTTCATGCCATGCTAACAAAAGTTGTGGTAATATCACAACTTAGGAACTTATTGACCAACAAAAGTTGTGGTAACATCACAACTTAGGGACTTATTGTCAATAAACTATTTTAAATATGTGCCATGCTTAGAAAAGATGTGATACCATCACAATTTAGATATATAATGATGAAAATAAGTGTCGAAGCTTACATGTCAATAAACTATTTTAAATGTGTGCTATGCTTAGAAAAGGTGTGATACAATCACAACTTAGATATATAATGACGAAAATATATGCCGAAGATTACATATTAGTTTTATATCAAAATATAGGGATGTTACAATTTTGAGAATAAATAAAAAATATAAACTTTATAAATAACTACTAATATGTCATAAAAAGTTTAAATATAATGTTACAATCTTGAGAATAAATACGAAATATAAACTTTATAAATAACTACTAATATGTCATAAGAAGTTTAAATATAAAATTTACCGATCAACTAAGGCCATACTTACAAAAGTCTAATAACGAAAAAAATTATTGCACATTACACTATGACCAATTAGATAGAGCCCGTGTGCAACGCACGGGTCTGAATTACTCGTTTAATACATAAGACTTTGAAGAAAGATTTGAAGTTTATCAACTCTTTCTAATTTTTTTTAAAAAGCCTTCAATGCAATGCAAAAAAGCCCTTTCAAAAGACTTTTTCAAATATTAAAAGCTATTGTTAGTTTACCTATTGCGGATGCTCTTAGATGAAAAGCCAGATGAATCTGTTGTCTTAATAATAGGGACTAAATTAAAGCTTCATTAACTACACATGAATTGACTGCTTTAGTTAACGTACTCAAGCTTAGCCACTACTAGAAAAAATGCCATTAGCAACAATTATTTTAACAACAATAGAGAAATCGTTGCTAAATTCTGCATTTATCATCTAAATTTAGCAACAAAATTTTAACAAAGTTGCTATTTTTTTAGCAACAAAAAAAATTAGTTGGTATTTTTACAAATGACCATAAATATTTGTTGCTAATTTAGCAAAGACTAAGGAATTTCGTTGCATTCTAAAATTAGCACCGATCGAATTAGCAACTAGCATCAATTGATGCTAATTTGGCCGGTGCTAATTTGAGAATGTAACAAAATTGCTTAATGGTTGCTAAATTAGCAACACATATTTATTATCCTTTGTAGAAATACCAATTAATTTTTTTGTTGCTAAAAAAATTGCAACCTTGTTAACAATTTCGTTGCTAAAATTAGATGCTAAATGCACAATTTAGCAACGATTTCTCTATTGTTGTTAAAATAATTGTTGTTAATGGCATTTTTTCTAGTAGTGAGCAAGGTTAATTTCATCTTTTGCACCAAGCTACAAGACTCAAGCAACATTCCATATGCGTTTGAAGAGAGGGTGTACGATCGAGGTTTTATCATCAGAGACTGGGCACCAGTTCTCGATCTTATCAGATCGGGCTGTTGGTTCATTTTTAACTAATTGCGGGTGGAATTCCGTCATGGAAGGACTAAATGCGGGCATGACTATGCTGACGTGGCCGATAGGTTCATTCCAATTTGTGAATTCAAAACTATTGGTGGATGACTTAGGTGTTGCGAAACAAGTTTGTGAAGGTGGTGGAGCTGATAGCGTTCCTGAATCGATGCAATTGGCAAGCTTGTTGCAAAAATCCGTAAATGGATGTACTCGTGAGCGACTTAAAATGAAGAATCTAAGCCAAGTATCGACAAATATTATTTTTTGCACACCTCTTACCAGTAAAAGTTTCAACTAAATTTCATGTTATGTTTACTAAGGTATTTTTATTTAGTTATAATTTTTTTAACGTTATGTAGGGGTGAGCATGAAACGGTTTGGGGCATTTTTGGCTAAAATCAAACCTCGAACCAAAAGTTTGACTTTAAGTTTTTTTAAAACCAAACACGCACCAAAAGTTTTTTAAACCCACTATTTAAGCTAAGTTTTTTAAATTCGGATATTTGAAATTTCAGATAACAGATTTATATATCTGAATATCCAAATATCTATAATTTTTGAAAGGGTAAAAGTCATAAATGCTTAACATACTTACAATTTTGACTCATTCTACGTAATGTACATTTTTTTTTATTGTCAAAATGCTTAATTAAGTTCGTATTAGTTTTCATAATGCTTAACAAATGGTTCTTTATTATGCAAAATTAATACCCTTGGATCATCATCACATCAAAAAACCTAGTTAAAAATGCTCCATGAGTTCTGCATTTTTTTTATCAATGGTAAGTTTTCAAGTTAAATCACATATTATCCTTCGTGATCGCCACATACAAGTGAGCGGTATCGGTTTACCGTTCATCAAACAAGGAAACATGTCCGAACCTGCATCACCAATTCCTTTATAAAAACAATATATATATATATATATATATATATATATATATATATATATATATATATATATATATATATATATATATATATATATATATATATATATATATATATATATATATATATATATATATATATATAAGAAAATATTAATCCCAGGCTTACCAGATGACATCGGCCGAGTCCTTCCTCGGCTGTGTTTAGGTTTGATTTTGGTACATTTAACTGGGAGGGTGTTTCGCCTATGTCATCACCACGTGGAAGCTTTTCTTGTGCCAAGAATTCTGGTAGCATAGTTGTGGCGGGAGGGGGGTCGAGGCATACGATGTTTAAATGACGAAAGAAATGATGGTGGTGGGAGGTAGGAGATGAAGACGTAAGAAATGACGAAAGTACCCTTAACAAATCCTATTTGTTATACGTAATGAAAAAAACACAAACTTAATTAAGCATTTTAACAATAAAAAAAGTACATTATGTAGAATGAGTCAAAATTGTAAGTATGTTAAGCATTTATGACTTTTACCCTTTTTGAAAACTTTTATGAGTTCTGAAACTGATATTTCATAAAACCCAACTTCTTAAAATTCTGATAAAATTTTCGGATATCCGAATACGAAAATAAAAATAAACACAACATACAAAAAAATTAAATGACATGTCAATATTCCTTACTATCTAATTTTAATATAATATAGTATGTCATTGTTTGAAATTATTAGAACTTAAAATTCTCGTCTTCTATAAAGCTATTGTCACAAAAAACGTGTTTTTAAAAAACATTGTTTGACGAACTTTTAATTATAGGGTAGCTGCCGCAACGCGCGGTATCCTTGTGGTTTATTTCTTGAATATAATCCTAGTTTATTTCTTAAATATACTCAAGGTTGAAACATTAAGAAATATGGAGTGGTGGCTTAGATAGCAAAGTGCCTCACATTTACTTTTAATATCCTGATTTGAGTTTATACAATATTAGACAATTATTACCAGATTATTTTATTTTTTCTTTTTGGCAATGCTCAAAATTACATAAAGAAAACAAAAGAAAATTTTAGAGGAAGAATGGAATCTCACAATAAAAAGCAGAGAATGGGAAGGCTATATGTAGAAAAGCATATGTGTGGAAGTGTTTTAGAAACGAAGCATAAAATTGGAAAAGACTCAGGAAAAAAGCTAGCTACATGACGTTTTAAAGGATAAGAAGGGTAAATACGTAATATACATGGTTTTGGGATTATATAGGTCAGGACCGTCCCATTGATTTCGGAGGCCCTATGCCAGAATTTTAAATAGGCCCTTGATCACTGGAATAGTATGACGTTTCATATAATTGAGACATTAGATATGTTTTAAACATTGCGCGTGTTTTTGATTTTTGAAGTAGTATTTAGAGAAATATAAAAATAATATTAAATTTTGGGTTCCTAGTCTATTATCAGACTTATTACAATTTATAAGACAAAAAGTAAAATTTAACAATTGCGAAAAGTGAAGGGGTTAAAAAGGAACTTTGTTTAGTATTATAGAGTTGCAAAATGCAAAGAAAAGATATTGCTAGGTCCCACAAATTTGCCCTTTGGTTATCTTCCCCGTTCAACCACAAGTTTACAACCAAACTCCATTAAAGCACTTAAGCACACATATCAGTTTCGTTTTCTTTTGTTCTTTCAGTAATCGTATCATATAAAACATACATTTTCGATCATAAAACACAGTTAACAGAACCAAATTATCTAAAAATGACTTTATACACGACCTTAATCTTTAAAAATCGGAGGGCCCTCAAAAAATGGAGGCCCTGCGCGATTGCTCACCTTGCACATGCTGATATCCGGCCATGATATAGGTGAGCGATTGCTTCCCTCAACATAGCTTTCACATACACTGAAAGTCTGAAGCCATTTACACACAAACACACCATGCCTATTGAAACCTCTGTGAATAATGTATACCTGTGCTCTAGATGCGGGAGATAAGTGGTTGGAAATTATTATATGGCTCTTCGCCACGAAAGGGGGTGCAAAGCGTATGCGCATGCATGCATATATAACATATATTTATAAAACTAGTTTCTTGCTTTCCGTCATGAAAAAAATGATGTATATATACTCTTACCTAGTATGAAGCTTCAAAAGAAACTCAGGAATGAGTTAGTTTATACTATTACCTAGTACCATATATCATTAATTATGTTTGAACTTTGTAATTAGAATAAATTGAAGTAGTGGTAAGTATAATGTTAAGGAATTATGTACTTTTTTCTACTTACTATATTAGAACTATATATAAGAGTATTAGGTCAAGTATTAAGTTTAAAGGACTTGTCTAACAAGTTATATCAGAAATTTGGATATCCGAAATTTGCGACGATTGTTTTATGTTCAACCTACTATTTTAGCTAAATTTTTTCAGTTCGGATATCTGAAATTTCGAATAACAGATTTATATATCCGAATATCCAAATATCTATAATTTTTGAAAGCCTTTTATGAGTTCTGAAACTGACATCTTATAAAACCCAACTTTTTAAAATTCTGATAAAATTTTTGGATATCCGAATACAAAAATAAAAATAAATACAGATTTATATATCCGAATATCTAAATATCTATAATTTTTAGAAAACTTTTATGATTTCTGAAACTGACATTCAATAAAACCCAACTTTTTAAAATTTTGATAAACTTTTTGGATATCCGAATACAAAAATAAAAATAAATACAACCAATAAAACATTATTAATCAAAAATTTTAATTACAGAGTAGCCGCCGCAATGCACGGGTATCTTGGTAGTTTATTTATTGAATATAATCTTTGTTTATTTCTTAAATATACTCAAGGTTGAAATATTAAGCAATATAGAGTGGTGGCTTAGATAGTAAAAGGCCTCACATTTAATTGTAGAGAAATGATACATGGACCTAAAAATAGACCTAATTGTGGACCTAAAAACACGTGGCATCATCCTGATGGCTGCAGACAGGGACCCACTTATTTTACAACCCATCAGGATCATGCCACATGTGTTTAGGTCCACTTTTAGGTCTATTTTTAGGTCTATGTATCATTTCTCTTAATTGTAATATCTTGGTTTGAGTCTATAGAATATTAGACAATGATTACCATATTAATTTCTTTTTCTTTTGACAATGCTCTCATATATTGATATAAATACAGTAATTTGTGTTGAGACTAGTAGAAACAACAATATAAAAGTCCAACTATAATTACATAAAGAAAACAAAAAGAAATTTTAGAGGTGGGAATGAAATCTCACAATAAAAAGCATAGAATGGGAAGGCTATATGTAGAAAATTATATGTTTGGAAGTGTTTTAGAAACCAAGCATAAAATGGGAAAAGACTCAGAAAAAAAGCTGGCTACATGATGTTTTAAAGGATACGAAGGGTAAATAGGTAATTATAACATGGTTTTTGAGATTATATAAGTGAGCGATCGCTTCCCTCAACCTAGCTTTTATACACACTGAAAGTCTAAAGTCATTTACACACAAACACACCATGCCTACTGAAACCTTTGTGAACTACGTATACCTGTGCTCTGGATGTGGGAGACAAGTGGTTGGAAATTATTATGCGACTCTTCGTCACGAAAGAGGGTGCAGGTGCGTATGCGCATGCATGAATTCATAACATATATTTATAAATCTAGTTTCTTGCTTTCCGTCATGAAAAAATGATGTAGGTATATGTCTGCTTTGATTACATTATGTGTTTGCAGTTGCAGACACCCGCTAGTGGTGATGGTGGAGAAGGCGGTGCTAACAACAGTGGTGGTGGTGACTGTGCTCCTGAAGGTGGTGATGGTCATGAAGCTTCAAAATAAACTCATGAATGAGCTAGTTTATACTATTACCTAGTACTATATATCATTAATTATGTTTGAACTTTATAATTAGAATAATTGAAGTGGTGATGAGTATATTAGGTTAAGGGTTTATGCACCTTTCTTTTTTTTACTATATTAGAACTATATATATGAGTATTACATCAAGTATTAAGTTTCATAATATATAAATTGTTTAGATGGCAACAAGCGATGGTGAAAATGGTGTGTTTTATTTATTGAGAGGTCACCTGCATGGGTTAAGTTGTTACGAGTTAATTAGTATTTTATTTTATACCCTAAAAGGTAAATGCTAGTGTTTAATTCCCCGAAAAAGTCATTTCATATGGATTTGTACGAGACCAGAAACACGGTTACTAGGAATAAATCTCTGCTTAACATAAAGCATGTATGGTCATTAATATACTGTTTTTTTACCGAATAAATCCTCATCTATAAACCTAAGAAAACTAAGAAATAGGAATAAACTAAATGAGAATTTTGCTCGGGGAGTGACCTAAGCTAGTATCAGCTCTTGAAACAAAAGGCACTTGATCACGTCACAACTATGATAGAACTATGTCGCAAAAGCCTTGATAGTTTCATGTACGTTGTGAAAGTTGAATATTAGTACTAAACTTCACCTTGTTAGTTAATTTACACCCATTATATATAACAAAAAAAGGAAATAAACAACTTGGTTCTCTAGAAAGTTAGTATGTCCGCTATTTGTTTGCATCTTTACTTAATTTAAAAAAGTACCAACGTTATGCTGTCAAGTAGAAGAATCCACTGGTGACAACATCCTACGACTAAACCCTCATGTAACTTTATCCCCCATAACTACACGCTACATGCACCTGAACCTTTTCAGAGATTGTGACATACTTTTTTATCTTGAAAAAAAGTAATATCCTTTTTTGAATGTTCTATGTCAACCCTCTTTTTTCTATAATTACTTCTAATTGACATATGATCAACACAACCATATCCACAAACTACTTTCATAAAATAAAGTGCTTGAAGGATTGTAGCGGAATGTAGTAGAATGTAGTTTTGATGTTCAGCTTAAGCTTGTAATGTTTAGTTTTAGCTTAATGTAAGTTGCATAGTCTTAGATTAAGTTCAGTATTAGTTTTCTAGCTTGGTCAATACGGGTTAAAGTTCAGAATTTGAATAACTAACTTTCCTGCCTTTTTTGTTCTTTGTATATAACATTGTAATGATCACTTTGATCATTGAGTTTTTTCACTTTCAATAAAACATTTCATTTTCAAACCTCATTATGGTATCAGAACCTCCACCAGAGCTCTAACAAACTCCAACAAACCATGATGGTTTTCTAACAAACTTCATCAAAATTAACAGATTCATATCACCACTTCTGATCAAATTCAGTTACAAACCACCACTATCACCATAAGAAACCACCACTAAATCACTCAAAATCATCCAAAATTACTCAAAATGACTTCAAATTCACAGAATTCTAACAATGGTACCAACAAGGAAATTTTAAGTACCATTAACATCAAAATACCTTTACATCGACTTCTCCATCCCCCTCCATTTAATTTTCATGCCCTAGTTAGAAAATAAAACATTCAATTAGGCAGCCCATGTAAATAATGAGCTAAAATGCATGATGTAACAAAAAAAGAAGAAAAAAAAAATATTTGATAACACTTAAACGCTCGTTTATATCAAACTGATCCTATAGTTTGATAAACCGTCAATTCTTTAGAAATTAAAAAAACTGAAACATATTAAAATCAACAACAAAAAAACTCTGAACCCACATATTAATGGACACAATTTTTTTTACGTAACACTACATTCCAAAAACCCTCAAATATTCTTTTGTAAGAAATTATCGTTTATACATTAGGCGTGCGAACAACGAATATTAGCAAAAAACATAGCCTCTTCCCAATCTTCGAACACCATAAAATGCAAACCGTTATTCCGAAAATCAGCCCAAAAGGATTTATCATCCATTGTAATTGTAACAACGAAGTAGTAACCTATAATTGAGCCTCAGGTAACATCAAATCACAGTTTTTTTTATCACGCAATACTTGTAATGATCCACAAAATGTTCTAGCAAGATATGAGTTGATAGATTAGTATGCATGAATGTTGGTGGAAGAAAAACCTAAAATTACTAATCTATACTATCTATAATGGAAAAATAGTAAAAGTGAAATGTTGAGTTTTCAACAATAGTCAAATGAGAGAGAAAAGTGAAATGTAATTAATACTCTTATTAAAACACCCCATTACTTAAAAGTACAATGATTTATTCACATTGTACAACCAATTAAAATACAAACCGGGTTGACCCGGGACGCTTCAAACCCGCGCGGGTTGACCCGGTTTAATTTGACCCATTTCCGACCCAACCTAGCAAGTTGACCCGGTTTAAATCGACCCATTTTTCGACCGGAACGGTTCAACCGGTTGAACCACCCGGGTCGAACCGGGTTTCAAAACATTATCCATTACTTAAAAGTACAATGATTTATTCATATTTTACAACCAATTAAAACACAAACCGGGTTGACCTAGGACGCTTCAAAGCCGGCGGGTTGACCCGGTTTAATTTGACCCATTTCCGACCCAACCTAGCAAGTTGACCCGGTTTAAATCGACCGATTTTTCGACCGGAACGGTTCAACAGGTTGAACCACCCGGGTCGAACAGGGTTTTAAAACATTATCTATTACTTAAAAGTACAATGATTTATTTACATTGTACAACCAAATAAAAACATATCTATCAAATTAAATACGACCAATTAAAACACAAACAGGGTTGACCCGGGACGCTTTAAACCCGGCGGGTTGACCCAGTTTAATTTGACCCATTTTTGACCAGCCTAGCAAGTTGACCCGGTTTAAATCGACCTATTTTTCGACCGGAACGGTTCAACCGGTTGAACCACCCAGGTCGAACCGGGCTTCAAAACATTATGTTTAATTCTCAAATCTAAAAACTTTTATTATTTTTCGTTTATAACTTTTTTTATCAATAAACTATCTATCGCTATAAAACCCCGTTGCTATGCACGGATACTCGTCTAGTTAAATAAACTATAAAGTGTAAAAACAAACCGCGGTTAAAAAAAAAACCGGGCCTGATGGGCCGATCACTTAAACACATCCAATGACCCAACAACCCAAACAACATAGGCAAAACCACAAAACAACATGTTATGCCTCAAAACAACGTCGTTTCACTTGTTTTCCTAAGCAACTTTCAAACTTTAACACGAAATTTTATACTCAGCTATAAACCATAAACCTGGTAACCCCAAAGCCCAACATGAATGACTAAAGCTTGATTTCATAATTGTTGAATAACCCAAAGCAGTGACATTGTATTCCATGAATCGAAGCTGAGCATTTTTTGTTGGGTCTTGAAGAAGTTTAAGGTATGAAACTATGATTTTAAATTTTTAATCTTTGGTTAAAGTTTTGATTTTTATGATGATTTCGGGTTCGGGTTGTAAAAACAGTACATGGGTCAAAATCGGGTGTTATGATTGATTCGTTTATTGGCTTAATACTAGGATTAGGATGCTACATTAGTACTTTTTTAGGAAACAAATATACTGTACTGAACTTTAGAATTATGGGATGTTTGGGATTGCATATCTTGTTTTGTTTTTTAAATGCAATAACCTTTATCATTGTTTGACTTAAAAAAACACTAATGTGTTGTATCCTTGTGTGTGTTTTGATTATCGTTAAGTCCTTTCGGGATGATTCACTTAACGAGTCGAAATAGTGGGTCATGGGTCAAAACATGATAAGCAAGATACCTGCTTTATACGCCGGTTTATTTAATTCACCAACACGTTTGAGTGTGACTAAAATAAGAGAATGATGCTTTTATTAGCTTAATGATGAACTTAAGGAGTAACTTTCGGTTATTTTGGGTTGGGTGTGTGCAGTTNAAAAAACCGGTTTGTATTTGCACCTCTAATGCACGGGTACTCGTCTAGTAAAATAAAGTGTAAAAACAATCAGCGGTTAAAAAAAACCGGGCCTGATGGGCCGATCACTTAAACACATCCAATGACCCAACAACCCAAACAACATAGGCAAAACCACAAAACAACATGTTATGCCTCAAAACAACGTCGTTTCACTTGTTTTCCTAAGCAACTTTGAAACTTTTATACGAAATTTTACACTCAGCTATAAACCATAAACCCGGTAACCCCAAAGCCCTACATGAATGACTAAAGCTTGATTTCATAATTGTTGAATAACCCAAAGCAGTGACATTGTACTCCATGAATCGAAGCTGAACATTTTTTGTTGGGTCTTGAAGAAGTTTAAGGTATGAAACTATGATTTTAATCTTTAGTTAAAGTTTTGATTTTTATGATGATTTCGGGTTCGGGTTTTAAAAACGGGTCATGGGTCATAATCGGGTGTTGTGATTGTTTTATTTGCTTAATATTAGGATTAGGATGCTACATTAGTAGTACTTTTTTTAGGAAACAAATATACTGTACTGAACTTTAGAATTATGGGATGTTTGGGATTGCATATCTTGTTTTGTTTTTTAAATGCAATAACCTTTATCATTGTTTGACCAACACGTTTGAGTGTGATTAAAATAAGAGAATGATGCTTTTATTAGCTTAATGATGAACTTAAGGAGTAACTTTCGGATATATTCGGATGGGTGTGTGCAATTTCATATCTTACTATGTTTTGTAAAGTAATAACCTTTATGAGTGTTTGTATTGTTTTATGAGCTTATTGAGATTTCTCCGTAGCAAAAGTTTAAGATAATCATAGATATAAAAGTGATATTTGGAGCAATTCTATCCCAAAATACTAGCTATTGCTTATTTTTAAGGCCAACTATGCGCTTCCGGATAAAGTAAAAGATAACATTGAAATATTGTTATGAACATTTTAGATGGAGCAGAAGCAAAGTTCATATGGTGGTTTAGTATGTGAGCAATTGCTTAACTTATCTGCAAAATGTCCATGGTTTGTTGCTCAAAACCTAGGAACCGAAAATATTAGTTCTAGTGATCAGATTTTCTACACCCTACATGATCCGTTGGCTAAATATCAATGTCAAATCCCTGAGTTGATGGGGAGACGTATTCGAGGGTATTATCATGGTTGGATTATTCTTTCAGATCATCCAAAAAGTGTAATGTGGTCTCTTTGGAACCCATTCACTTCTAAGATGATTAATTCACCAACACATTTGAAGTGTGATTAAGTTAAGAGAATGATGTGTGGATGATACTTATTTTGCCTTTGTAGTTTGATGTCGTAACTATGTTTCGTATAACGTTGGTCACAAGTAAACTAATGTTGCAGGGGGTACCAACTATGTGATTCTATAAAAATTACTGTTGTATTGTTTTAATTATTAACTTAAGGATTATCTTTCAATTATTAACTTAAGGATTATCTTTCACTTATATGGGATGTTTGGGTTTGCATATCTTGTTTTGTTTTTAAAAAGCAATTACCTGGCTTGTTTTTAAATTTACAAAAACATATTTGTGAGTGAAAATACACACTAGCATGTTGTACGCATGTGTAAGTTTCAATAGAGCATTCGTTGATGCTGAATCCTTTTCGAATGATTCACTTAACGAGTAGGAAAAGTGGGTTATGGGTCAAAACCGGGTAAGCAAGATACCTTCTTTATACCTTAATTTGTTTAAATTTACTAACATTTTTTGAAGCGTGATTCAAATCAAATATTGATGCCTTTATTAGCATAATGATGAAATTGAGGAGTAACTTTGAATTATATGGGGTGTTTAAATCTCATATCTTATTATGTTTTATAAAACAATAAAATTTTTTTGAGTGTTTGGGATGTTTTATTGGCTTATTGAAATTTCTTCCTAGCCAAAGTTTAAGAAAATTCTAGAGTTTCTTTTCCTAATATATCGGCTTTTTGCTTATTTTTAAGGCCAAATGTGCACTTTTGAATGAATTAGAACTAATATTGAAATGTTGTGATTCACATTTCAGATGGAGCAGAAGCAGACTTCTGATTCACAATCTGCAAAATTGCTTGCCTTTTCAGCGGAATATCCATGGTTTGTTGCTCAGAACACAGGAGCCGAAGAAGATAGATCTGCAGACCAGATTTTCTACACCTTACATGAACCGCTGACTAAAAATCAATGTCAAATCCCTGAGTTGCTAGGGAGACGTATTCGAGGGTATTATCATGGTTGGATTATTCTTTCGGACCTTCAAAAAAGTGTAATGTGGTCTCTTTGGAACCCATTCACTTCTAAGATGATTAATTTCCCCCCTTTGATTGTGCAAGATGGAGATTCAAAATCTATCGATGAATGTTGTTTGTCAGCCCCTCCTGATGATCCAAGTTCAATTCTTCTACTAACTAGAGCCGATAAACCTAGCTTTCTTTTTTTTCGTCTAAAGGGCAAAAGAAAGAAGCTAAGATGGATCGAAATGTCATACGCTAACCAGCTCAAAAGAATAACTGGTGAAGATGGTGTATCCATATACAACCTAACTTGTTGCAATGGTAAAGTATATGCATTGAATAGGAGTTCTGGTAGCTGCTTTATCATACAACTTGACATCTTGGTTAAGGATAGAGAAGTTCTAATAAAGTTATTGTTCTTAGGGTTTACTCCCTTTCCGTCCTGGAATCATTGTACCCAGTTGCATTTTTTTCTGAAAGGGTATAGTACCGAATTGTTCTGCATTATAGTAGGTTTTTACAATCAAAATCTCGAAGGTGTTTATTTTTTTAAATTGGACATGACTAGTGTGAAGTCCGAAGAATTGGAGAGATTTAAAGGCTTGGATATGAGTTGTAAGAGGTGGCAAGAAGTGGAAGACTTGGCCGACGTGTTCATGAGTCAGAAAATGTGGAAAGAGTTGGTTGACTTCAAAGAAGCTATATTTTTTGTAGATATTGCTCTTGATTACTTGGTATATTACAGACCTGCGATTGCCTCGGAGTTGGGGGGTTATATTCACATTCGTGACGATATGGGCAAAATTTTGTATTCGTACCATGTCAAAGATAACACCATCTCCCTATCATCTATGCCTTCACTAGTGCTGCCAACAAGCAATGTGTCCTTATGGGAATGCCGGTATTTTTTTATTTATATTTATTGATTTGTGTTTTTTAATTACCTCATTGTTTTCTTATAATAATATTTTGTGTAGGTTAGAAAATGATCATGGAGTAGCTAAGTGTCCCGTTGAGTCTAGACAAGAAGAGGACCAAATAGTGGTAAGATCAGTTGCACACAATGAGGTTGGACTTAACGAGTTTAACCTTCTTGATCTTCCATTAGATATTCTGAAGTTGATTATGATGCATTGTGTCGGTATAGAATACATTAACTTCCGTGCTACATGCAAATGTTGTCATGTAGCAGCACCTTTGATACAATGGAGCAGCGAAACTTCATTAAGGAGATTGCAGACTTATTCGTTAGTTTCACCATGGTTATTAGTGGTAGACAAAAATCAAGGCATCGTCACTTTTACTGATCCAATTTCGGGTGACAACTACTTTAAGAAAAATTTACATGTATCGCTTGCTCAACAAAAAATTTGTTGCTCCATGTTTGGTTGGTTGTTGTTTAAAAGCACTGAATTTCATTGCCTAGTATTCTTTAACCCCTTCACCAATGATCTACGCAAGCTTCCAGAAGCAGATTTTCATCTCAAGAGCATGTGTTTCTCAGCACCACCTACTTCCCCTAATTGCATGGTGGTTGGATTTCCAGTAACCGATGAGCGACTTGTTTTGATCCACTATGTAGGGGAACCATCTTGGCGTACACTTCATGTTGATGCTGAGCCAAAATCTGTTCGTTTACCAACATTTCTTGGACAAGATCTTTATGCCTTGGGTGGCGAGGGTGAACTTATTGGTTTCAAAGATTTGGGTAAAGAAGATAATTCCTCGACGTTTGTTGGAGCTAAAGCCCCAATAAGTTGCATACCTCCAACCCAAGTTTACTTATCGAAGTGTGACCAAGATCTTCTAAAAGTCATCGTGGGTAAGTTTGGAGAACATGTAGCGGTATTCAAATGGATTGATACCAAACAAGAATGGGAGAAAATAGATAGTTTAGGAAAGCACACGATTTATGTTTGTGGTACAACGTCTTTCTCCATTAAGGCCAAAATTCCAGAAATGGAGAACAAGATCTACTTTCCACTCTTGCATTCCAAGAACAAAAAGATGGTATTTTATTCACTCGCAACATGCAAGTTCCACACATTCATTGACGGAAATATTGAACATCACCTCAAGGATTTTATGGGAACTACATACCATCTCTTTCCTCACGCGTGGATTGAACCAAGTTGGTCATAGTTAACTCTATAATTGGTATCGTTATGTTTTTGGCCATTTTAAACGTGTTATAATCTTCAGTTTATTAGTACTGCTGATTTGTGTTCATGGAATCATTCTGCACCCAGTTATTCATGTGTTGGTTTTTATTGTTCATGTCATAAACGTATTATTTTACTACAATTTTACCGCTTATTTAAAGTTTTTTGAAAGATTCAACAAAAGTTATTTTGGATGAGAATTATTATTTTTTGATACTCAAGTTTAAGTACAAACGTGCAATCAGGCCATCTCAATTGCAATTGTGCTGTGAGAAAAAAAGTTGTATATATGTATAAAGTTGAAATGCTCATCAATAATTAAACTTTTTGGGACGTATTATTTCACATTTAAAGTTTTAAACTACTTACTATTTGACATAATATCTCACATATGTTTCAACCAATAACGACGATACTTGAACCTTAACTCCTTAGTTAACGAGTCATTGATATGCTCTGTATTCCCTACTGGCTAATCTTTCTCAAGTTGAACCGAATTCAAACTCAGCTAAACTGAACCAAATTGAAATAATCATCAAATTTTTTGTTATGTTCAAAATTTGAAAATGCGACCTTTTTATTTTCAGTTTAAATCGTCTTCGATATTGAAGAAATTAGGCTACAACAAACGAATGCAAACCTACAACTACACTTGGTTAAACCAGTCCATATAAACTGCAACCAATTTATCCTCACCTAAAGTTTTTGCCAAATATCAATCACAGTAATAACTTGCATTAAAAAAAAAAAAACAACAACAGTCTACCATGGCATAGATTTGGTCTAAGTACCATTATCTTCTATGACATATCATCTCCCACTAAGGAAACCATCTGTTACAATGGCCAGTGTAAGTACGGATTAAGTGTGGACATCATGGGATATCTCCTAGAAGATTATTGCTCATTTATAGAAACGAAAGTTGGTATATGAACTATATATATACTATATTTATAATATATAATATGTACTATATATATATCATATTATATATATTAATAATGCTTATTTTCAAATTGGAATTCTTAATATATTATTTACATATATGATGAACTTTTTAGTTTTGTAATATATGTGTCGACGCCGCATTTATATGTCTAGTAGCTATGGTGTATTGTTGATCAAATTAAGTTACGAGTTTACGTTCTATTTGTGAAAACAAGATTAGTTATGTTAACATTCTATGAAACAATCCCAATAAAATTTCATGAGTTAATTGTGTGTTTCATTTTATAAATGAGATACGATTATAATCAAAGTAATATTTTTATTTAAATGAACTTGAGATAAGTGCATATCGGTTGATTAATCGCTAGTTTTGTTAGTGTTAATTGCGTAACGTAATTGGTTTTACGTTTAATTAATGTTGACCCGACCCGATTCGTTTTAGTTTTTTACTGTAAAAAATTTCAACCGCATTGTTCCCTTCGATTGGATATCCTGACATAATTATGTATCTGGTTATAAATTCAAAAACCAAACCTATTTGGAATCTGACCGATTTTGTAAATGCTTTTTTGGTTGAGAAACATCGGTTTAAGGTTTTTGTGCCGAACCAAACAAAAAAATGTAGCTTTTTTTTTTTTTTTTTTTTTTTTTTTTTTTTTTTTTTTTTTTTTTTTGTTTTTTTTTTTNACACAGCACACACACACACAACACACCACACACACATAATATATTATACTATTATATATATATAAGTATATAAAGTATATAGTATATTATATAGTATATTTATTAAGTAATATGTAGTATATATAATATGATGTGATAATATATATATAATAGTGTGTGTGTATGTATTAATTCTCATCGTCGGCGCTAAATAAAAAAAGAGTGTACGTGCCTAAACATATATTAATAAACTTGGGCTATAGAAAAGTTGGGCCTGTGGCGCACAATAAAAGTTTAGAAAAGTTGGGCCAATGTTATTAGACAGTTTTACGAAACAGGATAACTAGGTTACAAGACTTAACATACCAACTAAACAAAATATAGGTACATGATGTACTTCTCAAAATTAGCCTCAGGAAAAACAAGTGGTCATAAATAAGTATTCTCAACCCAAGACAAGAAATAACTTCACATGAAAAAAGAAGCAAATCAAGCCTTAACATAGCACCCACAATTTGCAAAACAGGTTGCCTATTGTAAACAGGAAAAAAAGAAGTAAACCCGCCGCAACGCGGCGGGGCAACCATCTCGTTATAGTTAAACCAGAAGTAAAATACAAACTTAAATAAAAATGTATTGGTTAATATTTTACTATAATTTAATGTTACCCAATTCCAATATCCATTCCAGTATATCCAATACCCGATTTTCAATATCCCTTCTTCATCAACCTCCCTTCTCCATCTAGTATACATCTACTGTATATATCAATACACGATTTCCAGAAACAAAAAAAATAAAAACTTAGAAGATTGAATTAATGATCTACTCTTTTTGAAGAGGGCACTTTAATTTCTTTGTTGAGGGCACCATTAACTTTTGCAACTAATTCAACCATTTTTTCTCTAAGTTTGGCCATTTTAGTGGAGCTTTGTTGGGGGCCTTTCCCACCACAGCTTGCAAGGTGGCTCCGCCCCTGCATACATATTTACGTCTCTTTTAATTTTAGTGGTCGGTTTAGAAGTAAAATCATATTTTATTAATGATAAGGAGAATCTGTAACATAAAATTTTGAGAGGATGTGCATTTCAAGAAAAATTAAATTAAGGTACTCCTTCCGTTCTTAAATAAATCTAGAGCGTTGACTTTTAAAGTCTTTTCTTTCTTTAAACTACTTCATTTGTGATATGTAATACTCAATGAAAACTAATTTAAAACGCAATTCATTCATATATTTTGTATCAAGTATTACATAACACAATTAAAATAATGTAATACTCAATGAAAATATATTTAAAACCCAATCCATTCATATATTTCGTATCAAGTATTACATAACACAATTAAAATAATTTAAGGTCCAAGTTAAAAAAAAGACTTTAAAAGTCAATAGTGCACATTTATTTAGGGATTGAGGGAGTATTTAAAATACAGTTCTACATTACACAAGAAAAATACATGTAGTTCACGAACATCTTCGAAACCACTCTCAGCCCATCGTTGCTTTTGATACACCAAAAACATTGGCCGTAATTCTTCCCCTTTATGCGTAATGAGGGTGTACGTGTACCACGCATCTTTCGAGTTACATTGGTGATCTACAACGCATGAAGGATCCAAAAATTGGGTGGTTTGGCCATCTGCTTGACCGTGTTATGTTAGTGCAGTATATTTATCTTTCTAACCCCGTGCAACATCAATGCACGAAGCACATTGAGATTGATATTCATTTTGTTCGAGATCAGGTTGCTGCTGGACAAGTTCGCGTTTTGTATGTTTTCTCTCGTTATTAGTATGCTGATATTTTCACTAACGGACTTTCGTCTACATTATTTGACGAGTTTCGGACCAATTTGAGCGTTCTGCGTCCTCCCGCTCCAACTGCGGGGTCTGTTAGTGGACTATTATTGAGTGTGTAGCATAGTTTGTATTAGGCCAAACCCGTCTAGCCTTTTAGTATGTCTTATCTGTATTTATATTGTAAACACTCTCATTTTTCAATCATCAAATAAACCGTATTTATAGACCGAACCAAATCCTATTGTTTTGTGATACTTTTGGTTTCTGGGAATAAAAGTAGATTGTTTTAAGAGTTATATTGTGTTTTCTTACATTTATGCTATCAATTGGCTTGGGAAGACGTATTAACAAATTGCTAGGATCATGAGGTCATGTAAGGCCTTGCCTATTCTCTAGTTAGTTTAGTATTAATGAGAAGTGGAAAATAATGTTGAAAAACTTAATTGTATCTATGGGAGCGGTATCACACAACTTGAACACGACCTACTAATTAATTTTGTTGGAAACTGAACCCTAACCCAGACACGCTTAAGCTATGTATACCGTTGATCAAACGAGCGTGTTAAACATTTTGGCAGGTTCAGTTTGTAGTTTAATGATTTTTATTTTACTTTAATTCAAATTTTAAACGGGTTAGTGGTAGACCAATATATTCACAACCCAACTAGAACATGAAGCGATTATTAGTTAAGTTAGGTGAGTTCACCGTCTAGAAACCACTCTCACTCGTTTGTTTTGTAATGGATTTCGTGTCATCATTGGAATTGCCACCGCAACTCATGGCCTTCGACCTTCCTGACATGTACAAAAGTGTATGTGTGAGTACTGTTGGCATGTGAGGTGTACATGCATGGTTTTAAACCAGACATGTGAGGTGCACGTGTGATTTCCTATACAACTCTCACACAAATGATTTTGGCGGCAACATTCCCATTTAAATAGTTGTTACTCTTACTTCATTTGTAGCTTTTTGCTTTGTAAAACTTCTCTCAAATTCTTTGGAACAAACTTTCATTTCACTGTAACAAATCCATTTAATCATTCAACCATTTTTCCCGCCAAATAATAATAAAACTTTTGTTTCTCAGTCTTCTTCATTGATTATATAAGTTTATTGTTGCCTTCTAACGATTCTTTAGTGAAATCCTAGAAGTAACTACATCACTTCCGTGAATCATGTTCTAATTGAATTTTCTCATAAACATTGGTTGTTTCTTTTTCTCTAGTTTGGCTTAGTTATTTGGTTTTATGGTTATTTAAACATACTTTTGTTATTTAAACATCCTTAAACCGTAAGCCCGTTTTAAGTCTACTAAAATTGATGGGCCATGTATGTAAGATTATCTATGTCTATAGAGAAAATTACACCGTTCGTCCTTATGGTTTGGCCATAATAACATCACAAGTCCCTCGACTTTCATTTTTGCATGGTCGATTCTTACAACGATTTTTTGTAACATCATTCGTCCTTATCAATTCCGCCATTCGTCCATGTGATTTTGCCTTAATAAGATCACAAGTCCCTCGGCTGTTAGTGATAAGGACGAATGATGTTACAAAACTTCATTATAAGGAACGATCATACAAAAACAAAAGTCGAGGGACTTGCGATGTTATTATGGCCAAACCACAGGGACGAACGGTGTAATTTACTCATATCTATATATGCTATATATATTGATGGGCCTTGTTGTCACATTTCACATAGACATATATTTTTCCGAAAAACTTTTAATCACAGAGTTTAAATGGTTGGAAGAAATTAAGTTTCTTGGCAATAGCACTTCATGGTTAACGGATGAGGATGCCTTGATCATCAACATGGAAAGAGAAGAAATCCTATAAAAATATAGACGTTATATGTTGTCGTCTACATTAATTTTTCATCGAAAATTTTTATTTTAGAGCACACGCCGTCGCAACGCTCGGCTACCTTGCTAGTAACTATATATTCTTTTTTACAGAGTACTAACATGGTAGGAAACACTGAAATAGGAAACTCGTTTATTCATTCCTGAAATAGATTGATTGGATTCCATGCAAATAATAATGTCCATAAAATAAGTCATGCGTGATTCTTCCCCTCTATAAATTCGATCTAATCCGACATTAAAATCATAGCTCAAGAGATTTGAAAGTTTCAAGTTACGAATTCAATCTTTTTTATTTGTTATAGTTTCTATTACAATTCATCAAGTGATGCTTCTTCTATGTCCATTTAGCCACTCAATTAGTGTTAACATGTATAGAATTTTTATCAAAATTTGGATGTTTAGATCAAAAGTACTCGTTAATGTTTATGTAAGAAAACTAAATTTAACTACTTAGATTAATAAAGAAAATGTTTTACAATACCAACTGTTCTCAAACAGTTAAACAACCCTTGATCTCAATCAGGAAATGTAACGTAAAATACAAATGAAAGTTGTGAATGTTTGGGATGATCCCCAAGTGAATGAACAGAGCAGAATATATAGAGAGACCAATGCTTAGGTCGTTTTCCATGGATGAGACAGGAAAACGGCTACACACAGAAGATAACAAAAGGCTCCAACGGGTGAAGAGTCAACGCTAGCATATATCTTTCATCTTTTCCATAATACTCCATTCTACTTCTCTTTATCATCATTTAGCCACAAAACTTATCAACACAGCAAACCTGAGAATCAAACATGACAACATTAGTCCCTCAACTTTTATCCAGGCCAAAGTTATATTTTAACATCCCTCCTTAATTTTGGCCTGGAATACATCAAGTAAGCCCAGTTTAGAAACCATTTTGAAATGTTGAGTTTTATCAAGTCCTTTTGTAAAAATGTCTGCTGTTTGATCAGTAGTGTAAATCTTAGCAGTTTCAATAACACCAGTTAAGATTTTTTCTCTAACAAAATGGAGATCAATCTCCAAATGTTTAGTCCTCTCATGGAAGACTGGGTTAGCATCAATCTTAATTGCTGCTTGACTGTCACAAAAAACTTTTACCGGCATAAAATGTTCCCAGTTAAGATCCTTAAGAATTTTAAGGATTCAAACAATCTCAGAAGTCACAGAAGCTAAAGCTCTATACTCAGCTTCTGCAGAAGACTTTGAGAGGGTGTTCTGCTTTTTGCTTTTCCAAGAAATCATAGAACCATTGAGACTAACACAAAATCCAGTAACTGATTTTCTTGTAACCACACACTTAGCCCAATCTGCATCTACAAATGCATTCAATGAATTCTCAGAATTCTTAGTTATATGCACACCCATACCTGGAGAACTTTTTAAATACCTCAACACCTTTAAAGCAATTTTTAAATGAGACTTTAAAGGGGAATGCATAAATTGGCTCAGGCAGTGTACAACATAGGATATATCAGGCCTAGTGTGAGTTAAATAAATCAGTTTACCAATAAGTTTTTGATACTCAGTGATATTATCAAGTAATGGATCTGTGTCAGTAGGTTCAGAAGTGATATACACACTCTGTTCAAGAGGAATAGCAGAAGGTTTACAAGCAAGAAGACCAAACTCAGATAATAGATCTAGGCAGTATTTCCTTTGTGATAAGCAAACTCCACTTTTAGTTTCAATAACCTCAATGCCCAAAAAGTATTTGAGTTTGCCTAAATCCTTTATCTGAAACTTGGTCTTAAGATATCTTTTGAAATCTTCAATAGCATCAACATTGTTACCAGTGATAATAATATCATCAACATAAACAAGCAAGGCAATAAACACACCTGAATCATACTTAGTAAACAATGAATAATCACTTTTACTTTGCACAAAACCATTTTCAAGTAAGGTACTAGACAGTTTGGCATTCCATTGTCTGGGTGCCTGTTTTAACCCATATAAAGATTTTTTAAGCCTACACACTCTGTTATCATTTTCATCAAAGTAACCTGGAGGTAATTTCATGTAAACAGTCTCCTCAAGGTCACCATATAAGAAGGCATTATTAACATCTAATTGAAAAATAGGTCAACATTGTTGAACAGCCAAGTTAATAACATATCTAATAGTGACAATTTTAACCACAGGAGAGAAGGTTTCATCAAAATCAACTCCTTCCTTTTGACCAAATCCCTGGACAACAAGTCTAGCCTTAAATCTATCAATGTCTCCACTAGACTTGTATTTAATCTTATAAACCCATTTAGATCCAATAGCCTTTCTATCACTAGGCAATTCAACAATCTCAAAAGTATCATTTTCATATAAAGCTTTCATTTCAGTATTCATTGCCTCTTTCCAGTGCTGAGTTTTGCTTGCTTCCCAATAATTTTTAGGTTCTGAAAGTTTGTTTAACTTTGTTGTAAAGCAAAAGTTTTCAGAGTTAAGATTGGCATAGCTAACAAAATTTTCAAGACCATATCTAACTTTGGAATCAACCACAAATTCATTATACTTCTTTGGAAAAACAGATGATCTTTCAGATCTTCTAACAGGTTGATTTTGCAAATTTGTTTGAGAGTCGGTGATTGGACCATTTTGAAATGTACCCTCAGAATGTGCATTTTCATTCTCAAGTGTTGCAGACACCTCATTTTCAAGGGCAGAACCATTGGAACCCCGAGGATGCCCCAACTCGTCCTCAAAAGAGTCAATTGTGGGACTGCCATCAAGAAAAGAATTCTTGCTAACACTAGGAGAATTTGCATGTTTGTTTCCATCATTAGATGGTTTATCATTTATATTTGTCTCATCATAGGGCATGTCAAGATCCTGATACACCATTTTATCAAAAAAGTTTGTATGATCCAGATCTTGACAAGTCTCAATCACAGAATCTGTCTTAAAAGGGAACACATTTTCAAAGAAATCAACATCTCTTGAGTACAAAAATTGTTTCCTTTCAAGACTGAAAAGCTTATATCCCTTTTTAAAAGAAGCATAGCCAACCAAAACACATTTTTCAGATCTGCTACTGAACTTATCATGATTATTAAGCACAGTAGCAAAACATAGACAACCAAAAGCTCTTAAGTGATTTAAGGAGCATTTTCTGTTAAAAATCATATTATAAGGAGAATTCCCATTCAGCACTGAAGAAGGCAACCTGTTAATAAGGTAACAAGCAGTAAGAATACATTCAGACCACAAATTCAAAGGAATTCCCCTTGAAACAGAAGGGATTTGGCAACATTAAGCAGATGCCTATGTTTCCTTTCCACAATCCCATTCTGTTGGGGAGTATAAGCACAAGAAGTCTGATGTATTATGCCATTAGTAATGCAAAACTCATTGAACTTATCATTCACAAATTCAGTACCATTATCACTTCTAAAAATTTTCACAGTTTTTTTGAATTGCTTTTTGATCAAATTAAAAAAGGCATAAACACAATCAAACACTTCAGTTTTAGCCTTAATCAAGTACACCCAAACAGCCCTGGTGTAATCATCAACAATGGTCAAAAAAATACTTATATCCTTCTTTACTAGTAACCCTATAGGGTCCCCACAGATCAAGATGGACAAGGTCTGCAAGCATAGAAGTTTTATGCTCACTCAAAGGAAAGGGTTCTCTGGTTTGTTTAGCCTGTTGACAAATTTCACAAACTTCCACATTATTTTTATTATCAAACTTAAGATCTTTGTTTAAAACTTTTAAGACTTGGTCAGAAGGATGACCAAGCCTGCAATGCCACAAGTGTTTGGACAAACCAGAAAAAGGACAAAATTGGTCTTTAGTACACAAATTACCTTCAGTTTTATCAAAAAAGTATAATCCATCAGACTGTCTACCAGTCCCCAGAAGTTTCACATCCCTCAAACCCTGAGATAACACATAGCACTTAGACTCATCAAAAGCAATGACAAACTTGCTGTCTCTAGCAATCTTATGAATAGACATAAGACTCACACAATATTCTGGAACAACAAGCACATCATACAGAGTTAAATTTTTTGTTAGGACCATATTTCCAACTTTTGTAATTAAAGCCTCAGTTCCATTAGGATGTGAGACTTTAATTCCAAGTTTGGAAATATCTAGTACATTAACCAAAAACTTATCAGTGTATGTTAGATGCTGATTTGCTCCAGAATCAACAATAATACCAGTTCCAATAAGTGCAGACCTGGCCTTACTGTTGTTGCAAAAAAAATTTTGGAAATTTTGATTAAAAAACTTGCTGTTGTTAAAAACAATACCTGCCATATTGGCATATACACCTTTGCCTTTTTCATCATCATTAACAGAAGTATCTTTGATAAGAGATAAAAGTTTAGAAATCTGTTCATCTGAAAGGTTTGAAAGAGAGCTAGATCCAACAGAGTTGTTGTTCTTTATAAATCTTTTGTTAAAGTTTTGAGCACCCTGGTTGGAATTAGTTCCAGTATAACCATTTCTTTTTCCAAAATTAGGAGGATATCCAATCAACTTAAAACATCTATCTTCAGTATGCCCATTAAAACCACAATGCTCACAGATAAGAGTAGAACCTCCAGCAGCCCTACTATTCCTACTATTATTAGTCCTGGAGGTATTATTAGGTCTGAAAAAATTCCCAGAGGTTTGGGGCCTCTGTGAATTCCCTCTATTGGGCACATTGGAATGAAACACAGAGGACTGAGATCTTTGAGAGACCCCAGTCCCTGATGAACCAAAAACCACAGCTCTGTGAGACTCCTCACTAGAGACAATGGCAAAGGCCCTTTTAACTTCAGGCAATGGGTCTCTAGACAAGATATTGCTTCTAATTTGCATATAAGAATCATCAAGTCCCATTAAGAATTGCATTAACTTCATTAACTGATTATGTTTCTTAAAATCATCAGCAGCATGGCAAGTACATCTAGGCAGTTTAACAAGAGCATCAAATTGTTTCCACAAAGTTCTAAGCTTGTTAAAGTATTCAGCAATAGAAGAGCCATTTTGAGATAAAGAATTGATTTTATGATGCAAATTACAGGTGACAGAACCATCAACTCTATCAAATGTTTCTTTTAATTCAGTCCAAACATCAGAGGCTCTTTTAGAGAAAATTTGTCCGAGAAACAATTCCTCAGAAATAGAATTTAAGATCCAACCTAAAACAATAGCATTAACCCTGTCTCATTGTCTTCCTAACACATCATCAGTATTAGACCTTCTATAAGAACCATCTATAAAACCAGTTTTATTTTTACCTTCAAGAGCTAAGAGCATAGCACAAGACCACACATTATAATTTTCAGTTCCTTTCAATTTTATAGATATAACAGTTAATGTAGCATAATCATTAGGATGTAAGTGTAGAGGATGACTGATATCAAGTTTACTAATAAGAGTAACAGGTAAAGCATCTTCTTCCTCTGTATCAGAACCCTGAGCAGAGGCAGGTGGACTACTATTATGCAAAGACATAAAGAAACAAGCAAGCACTCAACAACAAAATTAAACAGATAAGTAAGAAGGGAAGAAAGAAGTTCCCAGGCTTCCGTACCACTCAAGGTGGCAGGTCAAGGGCTTTATCTACTAGCAATAAAGAACAAAAGTAACAACACCNTCTTCTTCCTCTGTATCAGAACCCTGAGCAGAGGCAGGTGGACTACTATTATGCAAAGACATAAAGAAACAAGCAAGCACTCAACAACAAAATTAAACAGATAAGTAAGAAGGGAAGAAAGAAGTTCCCAGGCTTCCGTACCACTCAAGGTGGCAGGTCAAGGGCTTTATCTACTAGCAATAAAGAACAAAAGTAACCAACACCGAACAATCAACTTCAATAATCTCTCACATCCTACTCCCCATCAATCTAAACAAGATAAAATAAATTGCAAGAAAATTAAAGGCGCGAGAGGTGTTACAGATTACGCAAAGCAAAGCAGCAGCGGAACCAAACCTACTACACCCCAGATTCACTTAGTCTAGGGATATAGCAGATATACACAGCGAACCCAGATCCACCAACCAAGATCCACCAAACCCTAATTTTTAAATTAGGGCAAATCACAAGAACCACTTACAATCGAAGCAGATATCTGGAACCTTTAAATTGTAAAAGCCCCAAATTACCCAAACCCTAATTTATTTAAAAAAACTTTTCAGAGCAACCTGGCTCTGATACCATGTAAGAAAACTGAATTTAACTACTTAGATTAATAAAGAAAATGTTTTACAATACCAACTGTTCTCAAACAGTTAAACAACCCTTGATCTCAATCAGGAAATGTAAAGTAAAATACAAATGAAAGTTGTGAATGTTTGGGATGATCCCCAAGAGAATGAACAGAGCAGCAATATATAGAGAGACCAATGCTTAGGTCGTTTTCCATGGATGAGACAGGAAAACGGCTACACACAGAAGATAACAAAAGGCTCCAACGGGTGAAGAGTCAACCCTAGTATATATCTTTCATCTTTTCCATAATGCTCCCTTCTACTTCTCTTTATCATCATTTGGCCACAAAACTTATCAACACAGCAAACCTGAGAATCAAACATCACAACATTAGTCTCTCAACTTTTATCCAGGCCAAAGTTATATTTTAACAGTTTAAATATGCACTTTTGCATAGAGTAATTTATTTAATCTGAAAGTTTTATAATGAGCATCATATTAATGTCCTTTCATTACGTTATAATATTGTTATGATTTATGAATATCTCTGATGGAGCTAAAGCACAATTATGGTGGTTCAGTATGTGGTACATTGCTTCCCTTGTCTGGAAAATATCCATGGTTTGTTAATCAGAAATAGAAGTCGAAAAAGATAGTTCTATTTTCTACACTATTCATGACCCGCTTATTAAATATCAGTGTCAAATTCCTGAGCTGCTCGAGAAACATATTCGAGGGTATTTCCATGGTTGGGTGATTCTTTCCTGCCATCCACCAAATGTAATGTGGCCTCTTTGGAACCCAGTCACTTTTAAGATCATTCGCCTCCCACCTTTGATTTGAAAGATGGAGATCTAGAATCTATCGCGCAATGTTGTTTGTCGGCCCTCCTGATGATCCAACTTCAATTCTTCTGCTAACAAGAAACAACAAAACGACCTTTGTTTTTTGCCTTCTAGGCAATAAAAGAAAGAAGCGAAGATGGACTGAAATGTCATATGCTAAACAACTCAAGAGAATAACCGGTGAAGATAATTTTTTTTTTGGGTAAAAGGGATTTTTCACCCTGGAAAAATATATTACACCAAAAACATTGAAGTACAAAGGATGAGGGTGATTCCCTCATCTCAGTCCCTTAGGACACTTACAGCCGGTGAAGATAATTTGTTCATAAATAGCTTAGTTTGTTGCAATGGTAAAGTATATGCCTTGAATGTCTATAATTCTTTTGCTGGATTGGTCATACTGATTGACATTGCGGTTAAGGATAAAGAAGTTTTGATAAAATTAGTGCTCTTAGGGGTGAGTCCTTTTAGTTCCAGCATAAAGTATTTTGAAAGGACTTTTATTCTGAATGGATCATGCACTTACTTATTTTTGATTGAATTGGGTTTCAATAAGGAAACACTTGAAAGAGTGCATCTTTTTAGGTTGGACATGACTAGTGTCAAGTCGGAAGAAATGGAGAGATTTATAGACTTGGACATGACTAGCAAGAACTGGAGAGAAGTTGAAGACTATACAGACTTCGACATGAGTTTTGATATGTGGGAAGAAATGATTGACCTCAATGATGCTATATTTTTTGTGGATCTTGCTCGTGATAACTTGGTGTATTACAAACCTGATATCGCCTCAGAGTTAGGGGGTTATATACATTCGTGATAGATCAGGCAAAATATTGTATACATACCATTTCAAAGATAAAACAATCTCCCTATCTTGTATGCCTTCAATGGTACAGCCAACAAGCAATGTGTCATTATGGGAATGGCAGGTATTCTTCATGATTCAATTGGTGTTTATTTATCATTGTTTTATTGCAGTGAGTTTGTTATCTTAAGAGCATATTTTGTGCAGGTTAGAAGATGGTCATGGAGAAGCTATATGCACTACTGATTCTAAACAAGAAGAGGATCAGATACTGGTAAAATCGTTTGGAGAGAATGCGGTTGAGTTTAATGAATGTCACCTTCTCAATCTTCCGTTAGAAATTTTGGAGACGATTATGAAGAATTGTGTTGGTGTGGAATACACGAACTTCCGTGCTACATGTAAACGTTGTTATGTAGCAGCACCTTTGATACAATGGAGCAACGAAACTTCACTAAGAAGATTGCAGACTTATTCATTAATCTCACCATGGTTAACGGTGGTAGACAATAATAAAGGCATTATAACTTTTACAGATCCAATGTTTGGTGAAAGCTACTTTATGAAAAATCAACATGTATGGCTTGGTTATCAAGAAGTATGTTGTTCCAGGTTTGGTTGGTTGTTGTTTTCAAGTACTGAATTTGGTCGCCTAGTATTCTTTAACCCGTTCACAGGTGATCTGCGCAAGCTTCCACTAGCAGATTGTAGTTTTGAGAGTGTATCTTTCTCAGCGCCACCTACTTCTCCTAATTGTATGGTTGTTGGATTTTCAACAAATGTTGAGTCGCATGCTTATATCCACTATGTAGCTCGGGAACAATCTTGGCGTACACTTGGTGTTGGTTTTGAGCCATATTCTATTCATTTTCCAACTTTTTTAGGACAAGATCTGTATGCCCTGCGTGCTGAGGGTGAACTTATCAGTATTAATGTTTTGGGTGAAGAAGATTACTCCCCGACGTTTGTTGAAGCTAAAGCTCCATTAAGTTGTTGCAGATCTCCATCACATTATTATTTAATGAGATGTGATCAAGATCTTTTAGAAGTCATTGTGGGTGAGACTGGAGTACCTATTGAAGTATTCAAACGCAATGATTCTAAACACGAATGGAAGAAAATACATAGTTTAGGAAAGTACATGATTTATATTTGTGATACAATATGTCTGTGCATCGAAGCCAAAACACCACAGATGGAGAACAAGATCTACTTTCCACGACGACACCCCAAGAACAGGAAGATAGTGTTCTATTCACTCGACACAAACACATATCACACATTCATAGGCGAAAACATTGAACAACATTTCAAGGATTATATGGGAACTGCATATCATCTTGTCCCCCATGCGTGGATTGAACCAAGTTGGTGATAGCTGAATTCATATTCGGCATCATTTATGTTTTATAACACTGCGGGCCATATTTATTCATCTTTTGTATTGTTTGACTGACCTATGTTCATGTGTTGGGCTTTTATTGTTTTATCATAGTATTTATTTATTTTGTTAATCGAAATCCCCCATTGCATATAACCAAGAGAACCATAGACAACTTGGTGCTCTATAAATTAATTTGAAATTTAAATAAAATAGCAAAAATAAGGGCACAGTTTATTGCAAGTTCACGGATGTCCAATTACTTGTTTACTTACATGCATGTTTAGTCATAGCTAGGGACGGAGCTAGTAGGGTGACTTGTGAGTGTTGGTCACCCCTAATCAAACAATTTCATTCATTAGTTATTTAGATTACAACCCATTATTTTATATACTTGTCTACAAAATTCATAAAAGAATGACTTAAACAATAAAAGACAATACTATAATGTGAAGCGAAATTTATCAATACTTTTTTGCATTAAGCACGGTTGGCCCCTTTAACTAAAAATTTTGGCTCCGCCCTTGGGAATAAGAAGTTATATAAGAGTAGTGATCGTCATGCTTAATTATACAAATGACAAGTTCAAAGGTGTGTGTGACTATGCAAGGAAAAAAAATAGTGCATTCTACATATCAGACAATAAATATAGGCATAAAAATTAGGTATCCTATTCAATTTCCGTTATAAAATAGTATAGTACTTTTGGTTAAAAAAATAAAAAAATAGTAACTGAATCTTTTTTTTTTTAACATTTTAGTTATTACATGTACTTATGTTGGTTTAAAATAGTACTTGTTTTACCAATTTTTAACCCATAATCCGCATAACCAGTCTAAATGTCTATAGTTACATAAACTATAGAAAATGTGGACGTGGTTTTGTTTACATGTTACAAAAAAGGAAAAAATCTACGAATTTTTGTATTGTCTTCTTTTTTTTCCCTCGTTTCTTTGCCGGGCCGGCGAACTTGCTTCCTATGCAAGGCGTTATGGGTTTTACTCTTATGTCTTGTCTTGGGTTGTGTCGAGTGTATGGGTTTTAGCGATTTGGGCTGAAACCCTTATACGCTATAAAGTCCCCCAGTCCATTAGTATATTGAATTTATGAGATATGGTGATGGACTTTATCATTTTTGTCTTTTTCTGGAATGATGTGATGCTTTTTCATGCTATGCTTTTTATCTTGAAACTGGAAAGCCTAACCTGTAGGTGTATTGTTGTCGCTCTGTTTGTGCGTTCACCCAGGGTTCAGAGGTATTAAATGCGAGGATGGTTTGACTTAGCAATCTTTATAGCCGTCAACCTTCTCTTTCCTTCTTGGTTAACGTTATAATCATTTCAAATGCTAGAAATGTGCTTTTTTTTTTCTTCATTCATTTGCAACACTGTGCATGTCCTTTCAACTGCCTTCCTTATTCTTGGGCTTAGTGGGTCCCTTTCTTAGCATACATACCTCTGGTTTGGGCTGGCTAAGTGTTGGAAACATCTTGTGGGACACCGGAAGATTTGGGTACAAATTGATCATGCCTTTTTAAATGTCCTTTTCTACATTTTCTTTGCAATCGTCTAACATCTAACTCGTCTTGTTGAGCTTGTGTCATGTTCTTTTCAAAAATTTATTTGAAAAATTTGTCCATTGTTTTTGTGTTTCATCATTTGACGTGCAATGAATCCTGTTGATCTTTTCTTTAACTCTCGTGTCTTTGATGAAAGAAGAGGCGTTCACCGGTTCTCTAGGTTTGTAATCTTGATCTCCTGCCTTTCTCTTTTTGTTTTCTTATGGGCCCCCAGAAGATTTTCAGAGTTTCCACACCATTCCCAAGGCTGCAATCATCATAGGATTGAAGATTTACACATCATAAACATTCGTTTTTCTCGGTTTTGATTGTTATGATACTTTACATTATGTTTAACTTTCAAATTTGAGTTTAGTTCGTTTATCTTGTGTTATGGAAGGCTAAGCACTTTTGTGCTTGCCTAGTTATGAACCTTTAATATTAATGATATGATTTGTTGAATTAATTTCGCTTTATTTTAGATAATTTATGTGCGTGTTAGTATACTTACGCCCTTGAGTTTATCGCGGCTATCCATTGATAGTAGTTGATTAGCAGGGCATAAACTGAAAGTTGAGTACTTGATTTACTAATATATTGACTAATATCACTTAGTGGTTAGGATTATGGACATGAACCTAACGGGATTAAAGTTGTAGATAATAGAGTTTAGGATTTAGTGAACGGCAAATTGACAATTTATCTAGTAATTAAGTGTATGGTGAAACACATTAAAAACATGTCACATAGATTAGTTGGGGTATTTGATGCTTTGATAATAAGTAGGTCATTGAGATAGTAGTTATTAGATAAAGTGTGTAGGGACTAATGATCCATATTAAACTTGCACTACAAAAGATCCACTAAGACCTTGCTAATTAGACCTTGCACTAATGAATCATGTCGTTGATAGGTTAGGGGAATTGTTAGGCGAGTACATCTTCACCTATTGATTAAAGCTTATTTTCCTTTACTTGTAATCATGTGGATTTAAAGCACAAGTTGATTTAAAGCACAAGTTGTTTTCTTGATTAATTTACTTTTTAACATTGTTATTCCACTCGCTCCGGCGAACGACCCGATCTTACCGAGTCTATATTATGTACAAACTGTTACACTGCCCGAGAGTGTTGGTATTAACTTGTTGGATTCGGTTTATAAATATTAAAAAGAGATAATATCATCAGGAACTTATCCCCAAAGCCGTTACACGTTGATGCAATGCGTAGCTAGCTCCTTCATGCAAAGGTAGTGTCGTGTGTATTTCGCTAGTACTTGCAGATCTCGCCAAAGATCCCTATAAACACCCGAGCCAATAATATCACGCCACGTGTCATTATTGTATCATCCATTGGATGTTCACCACGTGGTCCATCTAGGACTATTGAATCATCCATGATCACTAGATAGCATCCACGTGTCACACATAACCCCAAATGCATCCCTATAAATATTGGTGCATTTAGTGAGAAGGAGCAAGCTATTTTCTCCACATTTCACACACACTTAACCCCTAATCATATGTGAGCGTTACCCCGACTCAAGATGGTTAATCATATCTCAAGATCCTTACCGAATGTGAGAAACCGAACATACAATCATACTCATCTCATATCACACAATTTATTTATGCAAGTCCTTGCTTTACGTGTCATACGTAAAGAAGTTCCTAAAGAACCATATAGTATGATCATCTTTTGATTAGGCTGGATAAATTGTTGTCACAGTTCACAGGCACATATTCTGGATTGCCCTAAGTTTTCCAAAACAACTTTTATTTACAGATTTTAAAACAAGAGATACTAGATATATTAAATTTTAGATTAATTGTTTAATCTTAAGCATTAAAATAAAAAGAAGTTTTAAAACAAGCCCTAAAACAGGCAATTACGAGTTTTAAAATAAAGGCAGAAAATTAAATAGTTTTAAAAACCTAAATACCAACATGATGCACAATCCCGGTCGTTATCTTTTGTAAACCCTTCACGCATTTGATGAAGGCTCAGCCTCATCGCCACTTGCGCTTGATGATGTCTTGAACTCACCACAACTGCAATGAGTTTTTCATTATCCTCTCGACCTTCTAAGAAAACACCCCAAGTGGGGCCAGGGATGAAAAAGCGTTTAATCAAAAGGGGGCATGTGCAATCTTGAGAAAACACCCCAAGTGGGATACTGCCGGACCTGCTGATCCGAATAGTGACACCAGATTTACCAAGCTATTCGGAGATGATCCGTTGCCACGTCCCCGCGACAAACCACAGAAAGCCAAAAAAAGTAAATCGGAAACCACGTCGAGCACCACGGGGAGTAACCAAGATTTTGGGGAAGAGTTTACAAAATGAATTAAGACTTAAATGGGAGGCCGCTCAAGAGATGTACGCGATGACTAAAACGAATCATGAAACAATAATATGAGGTTGGGAGAGATTAAATTTCTCGGTAATAGCATCGCAGGGTTAATGGATGAGACGCCTTCATCATCAACATGCAAAAAGAAGAAATCCAACAAAAATATTGACGTTATATGTAGTCGTCTACGTTATTAAACTACTTACTATTTCACATAATATCTCACATATGTTTCAACCGTACGACATACTTGAACCCTTAACTTCTTAGTTAACGAGTCATTGATATGCTCTGTATCCCTACTAACTAATCTTTCTCATAAGAAAGTTGGATCGAAAATAAGGTTGTGTGACAATGAAGTGGGAATAATTTGGTCAGCTTTCCATAGCAGAACGTAGCTATCATTTCATTTGTGATCCAGTAGCCAATGGAGATATAATTTTGAAGCATTGCAACACTTGCAAGCAAAATTCAAGTTGAACCGAATTCAAATTCAGCTAAACTGAACCAAATTGAATTAATCATCAAATTTTTTGTTATGTTCAAAATTTGAGAATGTGGCCCTTTTATTTTCAGTTTAAATCATCTTCGATATTGAATAAATTACGCTACAACAAACTAATGCAAACCTACAACTACACTTGGTTAAACAAATCCATATAAACTGCAACCAATTTGTCCTCACCAAAAGTTTTTGTTAGAATATGGCAGAAACTACTAATTATATAAACGGAATTGAGGACGTGATAATCACTGTCCTTAAAGAATGTTAGCCCCCACTATTTACACTGGTGGGATTCGTGACTAACTTCTTCCCAGGATTCAACCTCAAACTACAGAACTTTATGCAGCTTACATAAAATTTACATGTTTATCATAGGTTTGTATATCGTATGTGTATATGTGTTTCGCATTATTTTATGTGTTTTCTGGAACGAAACACACCCTTTTATAGTTACATTTTGGCATTTATAATCCAACCAACATGACTGTTGGTTCCCTCCAAAAGTAACCATCGCAACCCTTCATTATGCCTTTTCGAATATAACTGCCAAATAACAATAAAACAGAAATAACTGTCTTTATTCATGCAGTAAAAATGTATGGCGAATTTTATTTTAAGGCAAAGGTGCCAAGTGCTAAGTGCTAAGTCTATGATTAATTAATATATTATATTTATATATATAATATATACCAAATTAATCATCCACTACAATTCCCTCCAAAAATCTCCTAAAAGACTTTCAAACATTTTAGTGGAATAGTACTTATAAACCCACTTTCACTTCATTCACCCACCTATGTGGGATACACACAATATACAACATTGATTATAAAACCCATAAGTTCCAACAATCCTCCACTTGGGTTTTATTAACAATATCCAACAGGTTATTCATAAGTAAAGGTAGCTTTTGCCTTGAACCTTTACATAGTATATATCCTTCAAAAAGCATAACAGAATCAATGGATGCTATAAAGCATTGAACCATGATCCTTTGTGTTAAACTCGGAAAGATAACACACATAACATGTTAAATGATGTTCATAACATGGTAGCACTATTATGGCCATGTGCTAATCCCAGTTTGGACATCTCCAAAAGTAATACTTACTTTTGTAGGAGCGGCACCACTCCTTATGACCACATAGGTGAAGCCCTTTAATTACCAAAGGTACACTTCATTAAGAGTATAAATACTCACCCTAAAAGAATTACTCACTAATTAGTATTTAAACTAAACTAGTGTTCAGTTGGTGATCAACAACTTGTTTTTACCACATTGAACCTTTAAGTAGATTTTAGTCTAAGTAAAGGTTGGGTTCCCATTGTTGCCAACTCTACTCAATGGGTTTCAAACCCATCTAGTTTGTAGTTCCAAAGACTACGTCTTTTGGAAGACCTTTTGTAAACGGATCCGCAAGATTCTTACAAGAGCGTATATATTCAATAGTTATTATCCCATTAGATATTAACTCTTGAACATAGGCATGTCTAAGGCTAATGTGTCTAGACTTTCTATTATATACCTTATTATATGCCCTAGATAGTGTTGATTGAATATCACAATGTAAGGAAATGGCTGGCATGGGTTGTGGCCATAACTCTATGTCTAACAACATATTTCTTAGCCATTCTGCTTCCTTACCAGTGGCTGCAAGTGCTAAAAACTCAGCCTCCATGGTGGAACGTGTAATACATGTTTGTTTCTTTGAACCCCAACAAACAGCTCCACCACCAAGTGTAAAAATCCAACCAGTTATGGATTTACTATCACTACTGCCTATCCAGCTAGCATCTGAGTATCCTTCAAGTACAACAGGAAAACGATCATAATACAAAGCTAATTGCCTTGTTCGCTTAAGATAACCAAATACTCTTCCTATCGCTTCCCAATGATCATGACTTGGATTACTCGTATATCTAGAAAGTTTGCACACAGCATATCCAATATCAGGTCTAGTAGAATGTGTAGCATACATTAAACAACCTATTGCACTTGCATATTCTAATTGAGCAACGGCTCTTCCATCATTCTCAACCAGTTTACAAGATGACTCATATGGGGTGTTTGCCTCCTTTATATTCAAGTGTTGAAACTTGTCTGTAATCTTATCAATGTAGTGACATTGATTTAATGCATAACCCCCACTATGCCTTTTAACCTTTATCCCCAATATAGTATCCACTTCATTCATGTCTTTCATTTGAAAGCATGAAGTCAGAAACTTCTTAGTTTCATTGATACCTTCCATATTGGTTCCAACTATCAATATATCATCTACATAAAGGCATAGAATAACACCATAATCTTTTGTAAACTTAGAATAAATGCATCTATCAGATGAGTTATGGGTAAAACCATTTGAAAGTATTGACTTATCAAATTTCTCATGCCATTGTTTAGGTGCTTGTTTTAACCCATATAAAGATTTCTTTAATTTGCAAACTTTATTCTCATGACCAGGCAATACAAACCCTTCAGGTTGTTTCATATAGACTTCTTCATCTAAGTCACCATTTAAAAAGGCTGTTTTAACATCCATTTGATGTATAGGCAAATTATAAATAGAAGCTAATGCAAAGAGCACCCTAATAGATGTGATTCTAGCTACTGGTGCATACGTATCAAAGTAATCAACTCCTTGTCTTTGACTAAAGCCTTGAATTACCAACCTAGCTTTAAAAGTTTGAATGGATCCATCTGTATGATATTTTATCCTAAATACCCATCTACACCCAATTGCTTTGGAGCCCGGAGGTAAATCTGAAAGTTCCCAAGTACCGTTAGATATTAGGGAATTCATTTCATCATCAATTGCCTCCTTCCAAAATGCAGAATTTCTAGAGGTTATAGCCTCTTTATATGTTTTGGGTGCATCCTCTACATTAAGTAGAATAGGTATTTTATTGATAACATGATTCTCGTTATCACCTTCAACGAGGAAGATAATAGCCTGAGGATCAATAAAATCAGAATCCAAACGTTTTTCTTTTCTAGCCCTTTCACTTCTTCTAGGTGCACTAGAAGATTCTGCCATATTCCTCTTATTATTAGAGTTCAAATCTGGGCCAGAAACATCTTGTGGGATTTGAGTCACAAATTCATTTGTGCTTGTTGAATCATGACGAAATTTATTCTCAAAGAAATCTACATCTCTTGATTCAGTAATCTTATCAATGTAGTGACATTGATTTAATGCATAACCCCCACTATGCCTTTTAACCTTTATCCCCAATATAGTATCCACTTCATTCATGTCTTTCATTTGAAAGCATGAAGTCAAAAACTTAGTTTCATTGATACCTTCCATATTGGTTCCAACTATCAATATATCATCTACATAAAGGCATAGAATAACATCATAATCTTTTGTAAACTTAGAATAAATGCATCTATCGGATGAGTTATGGTAAAACCATTTGAAAGTATTGACTTATTAAATTTCTCATGCCATTGTTTAGGTGCTTGTTTTAACCCATATAAAGATTTCTTTAATTTGCAAACTTTATTCTCATGACCAGGCAGTACAAACCCTTCAGGTTGTTTCATATAGACTTCTTCATCTAAGTCACCATTCAAAAAGGCTGTTTTAACATCCATTTGATGTATAGGCAAATTATAAATAGAAGCTAATGCAAAGAGCACCCTAATCGAAGTGATTCTAGCTACTGGTGCATATGTATCAAAGTAATCAACTCCTTGTCTTTGACTAAAGCCTTGAATTACCAACCTAGCTTTAAAAGTTTGAATGGATCCATCTGTATGATATTTTATCCTAAATACCCATCTACACCCAATTGCTTTGGAACCTGGAGGTAAATCTGAAAGTTCCCAAGAACCGTTAGATATTAGGGAATTCATTTCATCATCAATTGCCTCCTTCCAAAATGCAGAATTTCTATAGGTTATAGCCTCTCTATATGTTTTGGGTGCATCCTCTACATTAAGTAGAATAGGTATTTTATTGATAACATGATTCTCGTTATCACCTTCAACGAGGAAGATAATAGCCTGCGAATCAATAAAATCAGAATCCAAACTTCTTTCTTTTCTAGCCCTTTTACTTCTTCTAGGGGCAGTAGAAGATTCTTCCATATTCCTCTTATTATTAGAGTTCAAATCTGGGCCAGAAATATCTTGTGGGATTTGAGTCACAAATTCATTTGTGCTTGTTGAATCATGACGAAATTTATTCTCAAAGAAATGTACATCTCTTGATTCAACAATAACATTCGAATCTAAATCTAATCAACGATAAGATTTAGAGTCTTTTGCATATCCCACAAACACACTTTTTAAACCTGTAGGTCCTAATTTAGATGTATGAGGTAAGGGAACCTTATAAATGGCCAAACAACCCCAAACTCTAAAATAATCAATATTAGGCTTTCTACCCTTCCAGATTTCATAAGGAGATACTTTTAGTTTCTTTGCAATTATTCTACTCCCTCCATCCCATATTAAGTGTCCACTTGCATAATACACAAAGTTTTAGGAGATTCCGCTAACTAAAGTATCCACCAATCAAATATTAATTTTACCCACTAAAGTCTCATCTTATTGGTTGAAAGGTACAAGTTGACACTTAATTTGGGACATCCAAAGATTCTATTGTGGACACTTAATATGGGACGGAGGGAGTATTACTTACATGACATGCTGTAAGCAAGGCTTCACCCCACAAATTCTTAGGCAAGTTTGCATTGATTAACATGGCATTAATCATATCTTGCAAAACTTTATTCTTCCTCTCAGCAACACCATTCTGTTGAGGTGTATATGGTGTTGTCCTTTGATGAATCAAACCTTGTGATTCACAATAGGAAGAAAATTCGGTGGAAAAGTATTCACCACCTCTATCACTTCTTAGAATTTGTATCTTTTTGCCTCTTTGGTTTTCTACTTCAGCCTTATATATTTTGAATGTTTCAAAAGCATGATCTTTAGTTTTCAACAAATAAACGTAGGTATATCTAGAGCAATCATCAATGAAAGTTATGAAATACCTATTTCCACCTCTAGTTAGTTGTCCATTCAATTCACATATATCAGAATGCACTAACTCTAATATTTGAGATTGTCTATCTACTTTAAGAAATGATTTTCTTTTCATTTTCGCTTGAACACATATTTCACATTGATCTTTATGTTCACCATTATAGGATATAATACCTTGTTTTAACATATCTTTCATAGTCCTATAATTTATGTGTCCTAAACGATTATGCCATAAATTGAAAGTAGAACATTCAATATTAAAAGTAGAAACAAAATTGCAGACAGGCAAGTAAGCAGAACTAGAAATTTTATTGATATTGAGTTTGAACATCCTGACTCCTCCCAAACTAACCAGTCAACCAGGTGTGGTCAACAAGTCAAATCTGAGAGAGGAGAGATCAATTTATGATCTGGTGCAAGCACAGTGTATTCCCGGGTCGTTATGTCCCAGCGAGATTGAAATTGTATTTTTGGAAACGTTTGAATGATTTAGTGATCGGGAAAGTAACCAGATAATATTTTGAAATGATTACACTAAGCAGATATAAATCAAAATAACACAGATAAGCAATATCAACAATAACTGAAAATCAGATAAACTTAAAACGTATTAAAATTAAAACAAACGTAAACGCGTACTAGGAAAAGGACAAATTAAGCAGAAATAAACTAGAGGGGGTGAAAATGACTTTTTACAAACTTATTATTAAAAGAAAATTAAATTAAAAAGATTTTTTTTATTATTTAATTATTTAATATTAATTATTAATTAAAAACTATTTAATTACTAATTTAAACTAATTTAAATTACTAATAATACTAAAATAACTTAGTTAATTATGAAAATTTTTATAAAACTAATAATCATTACAGGAATCCTAAAAAATTATAAAAAGTTTATAAAAATTATAATTAAACTATTTTAGTAATTATTTACTTAATTATTAATTAAAAGCTAATTAAACTAAATTAATTAATAAAAATAGAAAATGAATAGATATAATTATGAAATTATTTTCTAAAAATATTTTATGATATATAAATCCTAGAAAAAATATAAAAAGGTACTATTGTTTAATAAAAATTAGTAAAACTATTTAATATATTAGTATTAATTAATAATTATCTAAACTAATATTAATTATAGAAAATACTAAATGAAAAGAAACAAATCTGAAAAAATTACTAGAAATACTACAAGTGAACAGGAACTCAACAAAAATATAAAATTAGAAATTGCTTTTTGAAAAAGCAGAAAAATAAGGCAAATGGCTTTAATAGAAACTATCACTTTTTTAAAAGTGATGATTTTGTGATTTCTTTTACAAAACTATTTAAATACTGAAATTGAGAAACTTTAATAAAGACAACTAGTGTGGAACTCAAAAATAAGCTGTGTGTGGGCTTATAAGCTCAACAGTTGAGTATATGGCTTGAAAATGATATTTTGAGCTTAAATAAGCTTGAAATAAGCCACACAGTGAACACAAAGGGTAGATTAAGCTACAAACAAGTGATGTGTACTAGGAAAAAGCTAAAACAACTAGGAAAGATCACTGAATAAGCCACAAAGATGTAATAAGCAAATCCAAATCCTACAGAAACAAGCAGGCCTGCAGGTTTTTATAAGCCAAGATTCAGCTTATCAAATAAGCTTGGAAGGCAAAAAGGAACCTGGAACTAGCAAGACAGGCTTATGGGCTTTCCAAAAAGCCCAAGCTCACACTGTGGGACTCACAGATGAGCTTATGAGAAGCTTGTGAAATTGGCTCAAATACACTGAATGGGTCAGTGTATAGAGCAAATGGGACAAGTTGCAAGCTACTCTATAGCTTATCAAATAAGCTTGGAGATGGAAAATAAGCACTGACACAACTAGTAAGCTATGTTGGCTTCTCAAAAAGCCAAAAAGCTTAGGCTTAAGCTCACTGATGAGCTTGATATGAGCTTATAAAAAAGGACTGAACTACACTGATTGCTCAGTGTAGTGAATGATTTTGAGAAAACATGAGAAGCACAATAAGCAATCATAATAAGCAGAAATTGGAAAAACAGGCATACACATAAAAAGTTGGCCAAAAGGGCTTCCTAAAACAACAATTATCTAAAGCTATGGTACAGTAATGGACAAGCTAGCAACTAAGGAAAAGGGGCTTGTGAGCCTGGAGCAAGGGAGACAAAAGGCCAACTGGTCAACTTTGGATAAGCATTTTAATGAGCAAACCAGCTTCAAAATCCAATTTTTCTCTTGATTCACATACACAAGCAACCAAATAACCTAAATCAACAATAATTATCCATTTTAAATCTCTAATGAATCCTACATATCATTTAGCAAATTGTCCCATTTTCACAGATTTAGAAATTTGACTTTTTGAGGAAAACACAAATGTTGACTTTTATGAGATTTGATTGCTTTTGATTGACTGAGAAAGGTATATTAAGCTATAATGAAACTATACTAAGCTAGATTAAGTACTTACACAACTATAATGATGATCATGAAACTGAAAAATCCAACAGTGAACAAAGGTGAGTAAGTGAACAAGGATTTTGACTTTTTTGCAAATAGACTATGGTTCTTAGGCTTGAACTGAGTTAATGTGATCTAAAACAACTTGTGTGGACCAAAAGTAACAACAATAATAGGCTTTAACTCATTACATCAGATTAAACCAAACACTCCCTTAAAAAGGGTGATTTGAGATTTTCAAAGAGTTGAACTAATTCAGGACCTAACACTGATTCATGAGGACATAACATGAGGTAATAAGCTAAAATGAACACTTAAACACCAAATATAACAACAAAAGGCCAAGAATCATCAACAAGCTAGTTATGACAGTGAAATTGAAAAAGATAGCAACAATGCAAACTAATGAACAAGCTGGTAATGTAAAGCAAGATTTCAAACAACATACACCTAATAATCACAAATCAACAAATATAAGCACAAATTAAGGAGTTCTACAGTATTTTGCTAAAAATGAGAAAATGGGCTTACAAAGGATTTCAAAATGAGAACTGTGAACCAAGGATCAAAGCACTATCCTAAGCTTCCCATGAAGCACTAATACCACTGCAATCCAAATTCCATAATTCTTCTTTGCTTCTTCTCCTTCAACACTGATTGTTTTTTATTTTTACACTATTTTCTTTGATTTTTTTGGTATTTTTGCTATTCTGAATGGAAACCGATTTAAATGATTTAAAAACTTAATTAAGCTTATAAGTAAGCTAAATTGAGTTTAAATGAACACCAAACAACTACTTTTAACAGGATAAGTGAAATTGAGATTTTTAAGTAGAAAAAATTGCATAAACTGAGAATGGAATGTAAACTTGAAATTGATGCTTGAAAATATGGTTCTTATACACTAAAATTATTAAGATTACAACTTGAAAGCTAAAGTGAACACTGGAATGGTAAAATTACACTACTACGTTATCTAAAAACTACACTAATCTACTACTGGTCCATTCTCTTTCTGCTTCTTGATATAGTGGATGTTTAGGGTTCTCAAGCGGTTTCTGAGCAAATCCCATCATGAATTTTAGCCATTGGATCTCTGCAACTAATCCTAGCCATCAAATGGTATTTTGGTGGGAAAAGGTTCTAGTTGCAATTTGACAGTTTACTTGTAGCAGGGTGGAAGCAATTAATGCTTGGGTGAGGTGTAGGGGAAAGGTACGGGTAGTGGAGGTGATAGGTGGGCGGTGGAGGCCAAGTGGGGGTGGCAAAACCACCCTTATTTTGTGGTTTCAATGTGGGAGGGAAGGAGTGGTCAAACGTGGGTTTGACCCCGTTTATTAACAAAAGGGTGGTTTGGGTTGTAGTTGGGCTTAGGGTGATGGGCCAAGGGAAAATAATAAAATGGGTGGGCTGGTTATTTAAGGGTTGTGTTTGTTTTATTTTGGGCTTGTGTTTGTTTTGGGTTATAATAAAAAGGGTCCGGTTGGTTTTGTTAATAGAATAGCACAAGGACCAAAAGTGTAAAAGCTGAAAAGTTGAGGGGTGTGATTTGCAACTTTCCCAAAGTTATCCAAGGGACTAAACTTGCTAAGATGAATAACCCATGGACCATAAATGATAATTTCCATTTTTACACCTCCAGGGACTAAATCTGCCAATCTTGCAAAGTTCAGGGACTAAACTTGTAATTTTTTCAGACTTTTCACCCAGGGACCAATTGCGACAACTTGTGATTTTCCAAGGACCTTTGTTGACTTTTCTTCCAAAACAAATGCTCAGGGACTGATTTTGTCAAGTTTTAAAAGTTGAGGGACTGAATCTGCCAATTATGCAAACTTTGTTCGTTTTTCATCTGTTTTCAATCATTTTGCACCTGAAACATATAAAACACAATCCAGGGATATTTTCTGTATTTTGAGGCATTTCTGAGTGTTTTTAAATGTTTTTGCAGTTCAGATGGGACAAAAATGATAAGTATTTACACATTTATCAATCCCCCACACTAAACTATTGCTAGTCCCTAGCAATCTTTTATGAAAATTTAATGGATTTGATGTCTCTTTACCAAAAGCCATTACTTTTGGAGTAGCCAATGTTTTAGTATGATACTTTGGTACATTGATAACCAAATGATTTTGAGCAAACCATCAGCTGTCAACGGATTTGATTTGTCTTTACCAAAAGCCGTTTGCTTTTGGACTAGCCAACTCCTTGATAGAATACAGTTATCATCTTGGTGAGTTGATTACCAATTATGGTTTTCTACTGCCTTTACCACAAGCCATAACCTTATGGGCTAGTCAACTCTTCACTATCAAAGATATGGTGAGTTGAATACCATAAAATTTTTGGCAAATTGTTAGCCATAAACGGATTTGAGATATCTTTACCTAGAGCCGTTTGCTCTCGGATTAGCCAGTCCTTATGTGGGTTAGACATGGTGGACTGATAACCATTTGTCGTGTTAGTGCAAAGCACTTCCACTAAGTAAAAAAAATTTTAAAATTTTGGCCAAAATGCAAGAAGGTACAAATGTGATCAAATTCGCCAGAATTACCCCCCCCCCCCACACACACACACACTTAGAATTGAATATTGCCCTAAATATTCAAAGTACCGGCTATTATGCCGACATTTTGAAACGTAAAAAGTTTAGATCTAGGCAAGTGTGGGAACACCGTTTTTTTTGTACAAACAACAGCAGGGGTAACTCCCCCACACTTAGTGTTAGAAAATAGAAAGAAGTCAGAGACATGGGTGAAAACCCATGGCATGCTAATGTTTTTGTTTACCGAGTCACTAGCTTGACTCGATTCCGAACTCATTGGTTCTTGGGGAAGCAAGTGGAAGAGACAATCTCCATCGGACTTTCATTCAAAATGTTTGGACAAACATTGAAGTACGTGAAAGTTCCACATCGATGAGATATAACCGGCTCAAGAGAATGATAAATGGAGATGCCGGGGTCAAAGATGGTATCCTCACTCCCGAATGAGTGAAGAAGAGAGGAAGGCACCAGGTAGGTGAAGAAAAGAAAGAAAATCATAATAACAATCAGGACAAGATTTTCTTCCTCAGGATCAAGTGCAGTTGCACTCATTTGGATTTTATCGGTTAAGCTCTTTGGTTTTGAAAACATCCCGAGTGGGAGGGTGGGAATTTTGTCATCAATATGCGAATTCTCATGAATGANAAGTCATACTCTAGCAGTAGAGTAGAGTATGAGCAGCAGAGTATAACCAGCAGTAGAAACAACCTTTTTAGATCAATAACAGTGCAAAATACTTTTACAAAACTTTACAAAAACACAATGAGATAAGTTTTTCAAAGATTTCTCATACCAATACTTGCAACTAAAAACTGAAATCTACCCACATCAAAGTTGAAGATTTTATCCTCGGAGAGGAATGAGTTGGAGATATCAACCACGGTAAAATCCTCAAAAGTAAATGATTCAATCTCGGGTAACAAATGATGTAGATCATTTTGCTCAAATACACCATTGATTGAATTCTCAATTCCTGGTGGAAGAGGATTAAAGAGAGTCAATCACATGATGTAAATCTGTGAACTCTTGTTCCGTTACTGACTCATTACTATCCTCGTTCTGAATATTAAAGATTGGATTATCAGAAATTAACGTGAATTCAGATTCGAGATCAAATAGAGGATTGGTGAAAGTAGTTTTGAATGCTTCGGGAACAAGGTGATTAACATCCTCTTCTGGATTGACGAGCTCAGAGGGTAATTCCTCCACATAACTGATGTCTCCACAAGCTAAAGAATTGTCATCAGTATGTGAATCACTAAGCTCGATGTTGGGATAAGAATTGAGTGACGGATCATGATATAAGAGACTTTTGATTTCTCCCAGATCAGCTTCGACAACAAATAGATCATCATCACTTCCCGATGGAAGTGGATTTATGTGAATGAGTTCATTGGTGAACTCCTCAAGAAGAGGATCAGCATCAGAATGTGAAAGTGATGCCTCAACATATTCAATGTCTCCATAAGATGTACAATCATCGTTAGAATTGGAGAAAGTTTCAAATTGATCTTTTGAACACTCAAGAGGGGAAGGAAAATCACACATATGATCAAGAATTCCCTGTGACTCACTTGGGATTGGGACAAGGTTATCAACACTAGACTTTATGAATTCGTCCGATTCCTTTTCAGGAATAGTGTCAAGATGCTCGTCCCCCATGTTTAGAGAGTTAGTGGGAACCTCGGGTGTGATAACAGTAGACTGAGATGGAATTTCAACTGATGAACTGGATGAATCTTGAAGAATATCAAGGGTATCTTCATCATCACTGTCATCGAGAAGAGCTTTTACATTATGAAATATGGCACGTGTTTTAGCTGCTTGATCCTCGACAAGTAATCCTTCCATGGTCTTTTCGTTTCTAGTAGCTCGTTCTTCTGCAAGTAATTCCGCGATAGATTTATCACGAGAATTTTGAATGAGTGAAGTTGTGGGGGTGTGGATGTGTCAAAACCAGAAGGTTGACACTGATAATCATCATGAGGACCTCCATAATATACACAAGAAGAACTCGGTGCATTTTGAAACGTTTTATTTGTCAACTCCTTAACTTCTTTTAATATCTTAAGAACCTCCAGATAAGGGTCTTGCTGGTTTTATTGAGGAGTTGTTTGAATCTTTTGGTACTGTGGATGTTGGTCTTGATATGAATAGTCATAATTGTTACAAGGAAATGGATTCCCTGTTTGAAAATCAGAGCTGATGTGTGGACCTCCACAGTACTCACAACAATATGATTGTTGTGACTGGTTTGGTGAATAATATGGAATTTGGTCATTTTCAAAGTTCTGAGTGTTACTAGGAAACTGTTCATAGACAAACGTGTTTCCAGTCTGACACTCAAATCCTTGGTGAGGACCTCCACAATATTCACACGAATATGTCGGTATCACATGATGTGGGGGCTGATGGAATAAATCAGTCGTGTCATGGTAGGAATAGGAATTCTGGTTACAGACAGACCCGTTTCCTGACTCTACCATGCCACAACTGGGGCAATTGCCACCATTATAAGGACCACCACACCATTGACAACCAAGAGGGTGAGGATGAGATATAGAAAGAATCAAATGGTTTTAGAGGGTAAGGAATGAAGAATCAAAAAGGTGAGAGGGTAAAGATGAATATTTTTGAAGTTTTTGAAAAACATTTTGTAAAAATACGAAGGAAAATATTTGCTTCTATAACCGCAAGTAACTCAGTTATGCTTCTTCGACGATTACGCCTTGATTGGGAACGAGTGCGCATGCACTAAAAACAATCACAATTAAAACAAGACCGAGGCAAAACGACAGAGAACTTAAACCAATAATCACAATATGAATGGCTTCTTTGAAAAAGGTACACCAATTCACAAGGACACAAAGACAAGTTTTAATCTTTAGTTTGGGAACTTATTAATGGTCATACCCCCAGTTGGGTAGTATTCTGCCTTGATTTGCGGTGGTATAATTTTATGTATTTATTAACAAGAAAACAACAAATGTTTTTGGCTTTTCGTAGGTGTGTGTGAAAAAACTTTTGGAAATATTTTTGGAATCGATTCGTTAACCGAAATCGTTCCTTTATGACTACTCGCAGGGTGGCGGAAGAGAAGAATGGAACTCTTTTCTGTTCGCAATTTAATGTCAGAACTTCCGTATTCCACCTGTATAGGTTGTAATCTTAAAGAAAACGAAGTAATTTAACTTCACGATTTGTTTTGTTGTTTTTGATTTTTTTGGTGTTTTTAACTCTTTAGTAAAAGTGTTAATGACTTTTTTTTTATATGATTAAGATTTTTACAAAAAATTACAAAGTGGTGTGATTTGTACAAGGAGGGTTTTGAAAATCACTAAACTTAAACGTTTTTAAAACACGCAACAACCTCCCCGGCAGCGGCGCCAAAATTTGACTCCTCCCAAACTAACCAGTCAACCAGGTGTGGTCAACAAGTCAAATCAGAGAGAGGAGAGATCAATTTATGATCCGGTGCAAGCACAGTGTATCCCCGGGTTGGTGTGTCCCAGCGAGATTGAAATTGTATTTTTGGTAACGTTTGAATGATTTAGTGATCGGGAAAGTAACCAGATAATATTTTGGAATGATTACACTAAGCAGATATAAATCAAAATAACACAGATAAGCAATATCAACAATAACTGAAAATCAGATAAACCTAAAACGTATTAAAATTAAAACAACCGTAAACGCGTACTGGGAAAAGGACAAATTAAGCAGAAATAAACTAGAGGGGCGTGAAAATGACTTTTTAAAAACTTATTATTAAAATAAAATTTAATTAAAAAAAAATTATTATTTTTGATTATTTAATTATTTAATATTATTTATTAATTAAAAACTATTTAATTATTAATTTAAATTACTAATAATACTAAAATAACTTAGATAATTATGAAAATTTTTATAAAACTAATTAATCATTACAGGAATCCTAAAAAATTATAAAAAGTTGATAAAAATTATAATTAAACTATTTTATTAATTATTTACTTAATTATTCATTAAAAGCTAATTTAATTAAATTAATTAATAAAAATAGAAAATGAACAGATATAATTATGAAATTATTTTCTAAAAATATTTTATGATATATAAATCCTAGAAAAAAATATACAAAGGTAATATTGTTTAATAAAAATTAATAAAACTATTTAATATATTAATATTAATTAATAATTATCTAAACTAATATTAATTATAGAAAATACTAAATGAAAAGAAACAAATCTGAGAAAATTACTAGAAATACTACAAGTGAACAGGAACTCAAAAAAAATATAAAATTAGAAATTACTTTGGGAAAAAGCAGAAAAATAAGCCAAATGGCTTAAATAGAAGCTATAACTTTTTTAAAATTGATGATTTTGTGATTTTTCTTTTACAAAACTATTTAAATACTGAAATTGAGAAACTTTAATAAAGACAACTAGTGTGGAACTCAAAAATAAGCTGTGTGTGGGCTTATAAGCTCAACAGTTGAGTATATGGCTTGAAAATGATATTTTGAGCTTAAATAAGCTTGAAATAAGCCACANGAGTGCATCGCCCCCCGGGTTATGATCTTTCTTAAGATCAAAGCAATCATACTCCAGATTTAAAAATTCCTCGGATGAGGTTTGTAACTTTAAATTCTTATCAGGAGTCTTGTAAGACAACTCATCCATGTGAGTTTCCTCAAAAGGTAATATACCGGGTTTGAAGATTTTATCCTCGGAGAGGAATGAGTTGGAGATATCAACCATGGTAAAATCCTCAAAAGTAAATGATTCAATCTCAGGTAACAAATGATGTAGATCATTTTGCTCAAATACCCCATTGATTGAATTCTCAAATCCTGGTGGAAGAGGATTAAGGTGAGTGAGTTCACCGGAGAACTCCTTGTGAAGAGAGTCAATCACATGATGTAAATCTGTGAACTCTTGTTCCGTTACAAACTCATTACTATCCTCGTTCTGAATATTAAAGATTGGATTATCAGAAATTAACGTGAATTCAGATTCGAGATCAAATAGAGGATTGGTGAAAGTCGTTTTGAATGCTTCGAGAACAAGGTGATTAACATCCTCTTCTGGACTGACGAGCTCAGAGGGTAATTCCTCCACATAACTGATGTCTCCACAAGCTAAAGAATTGTCATCAGTATGTGAATCACTAAGCTCGATGTTGGGATAAGAATTGAGTGACGGATCATGACATAAGAGACTTTCGATTTCTCCCAGATCAGCTTCGACATCAAAGAGATCATCATCACTTCCCGATGGAAGTGGATTTATGTGAATGAGTTCATCGGTGAACTCCTCAAGAAGAGGATCAGCATCAGAATGTGAAAGTGATGCCTCAACATATTCAATGTCTCCATAAGATGTACAATCATCGTTAGAATCGGAGAAAGTCTCAAAATGATCTTTTGAACACTCAAGAGGGGAAGGGAAATCACACATATGCTCAAGAATTCCCTGTGACTCACTTGGGATTGGGACAAGGTTCTCAACACTAGACTTTATGAATTCGTCCGATTCCTTTTCAGGAATAGTGTTAAGATGCTCGTCCCCCATGTTTAGAGAGTTAGTGGGAACCTCGGGTGTGATAACAGTAGACTGAGATGGAATTTCAACTGATGAACTGGATGAATCTTGAAGAATATCAAGGGTATCTTCATCATCACTGTCATCGAGAAGAGCATCATTACGAAATATGGCACGTGTTTTAGCTGCTTGATCCTCGACAAGTAATCCTTCCATGGTCTTTTCGTTTCTAGTAGCTCGTTCTTCTGCAAGTAGTTCCGCGATAGATTTATCACGAGAATTTTGAATGAGTGAAGTTGTGGGGGTGTGGATGTGTCAAAACCGGAAGGTTGACACTGATAATCATCATGAGGACTCCCATAATATACACAAGAAGAACTCGGTGCATTTTGAAACGTTTGATTTTTCAACTCCTTAACTTCTTTTAATATCTTAAGAACCTCCAGATAAGGGTCTTGCTGGTTTTGTTGAGGAGTTGTTTGAATCTTTTGGTACTGTGGATTTGGTCTTGATATGAACAGTCATAATTGTTACAAGGAAATGGATTCCCTGTTTGAAAATCAGAGCTGATGTGTGGACCTCCACAGTACTCACAACAATATGATTGTTGTGACTGGTTTGGTGAATAATATGGAATTTGGTCATTTTCAAAGTTCTGAGTGTTACTAGGAAACTGTTCATAGACAAACGTGTTTCCAGTCTGACACTCAAATCCTTGGTGAGGACCTCCACAATATTCACACGAATATGTCAGTATCACATGATGTGGGGGCTGATGGAATAAATAAGTCGTGTCATGGTAGGAATAGGAATTCTGGTTACAGACAGACCCGTTTCCTGACTCTACCATGCCACAACTGGGGCAATTGCCACCATTATAAGGACCACCACACCATTGACAACCAAGAGGGTGAGGATGAGACATAGAAAGAATCAAATGGTTTTAGAGGGTAAGGAATGAAGAATCAAAAAGGTGAGAGGGTAAAGATGAATATTTTTGAAGTTTTTGAAAAACATTTTGTAAAAATACGAAGGAAAATATTTGCTTCTATAACCGCAAGTAACTCATTCATGCTTCTTTGACGATTACGCCTTGATTGGGAACGAGTGCACATGCACTAAAAACAATCACAATTAAAAAAAGACCGAGGCAAAACGACAGAGAACTTAAACCAATAATCACAATATGAATGGCTTCTTTGAAAGAGGTACACCAATTCACAAGGACACAAAGACAAGTTTTAATCTTTAGTTTAGGAACTTATTAATGGCCATACCCCCAGTTGGGTAGTATTCTGCCTTGATTTGCGGTGGTATAATTTTATGTATTTATTAACAAGAAAACAGCAAATGTTTTTGGCTTTTCGTGGGTGTGTGTGAAAAAACTTTTGGAAATATTTTTGGAATCGATTCGTTAATCGAAATCGTTCCTTTAAGACTACTCGCAGGGTGGCGGAAGAGAAGAATGGAACTCTTTTCTGTTCGCAATTTAATGTCAGAACTTCCGTATTCCACCTGTATAGGTTGTAATCTTAAAGAAAACGAAGTAATTTAACTTCACGATTTGTTTTGTTGTTTTTGATTTTTTTGGTGTTGTTAACATTTTAGGAAAAGTGTTAATGACTTTTTTTTTGATATTATTAAGATTTTTACAAAAATTTACAAAGTGGTGTGATTTGTACAAGGAGGGTTTTGAAAATCACTAAACTTAAACGTTTTTAAAACACGCAACAACCTCCCCGGCAGCGGCGCCAAAATTTGACTCCTCCCAAACTAACCAGTCAACCAGGTGTGGTCAACAAGTCAAATCTGAGAGAGGAGAGATCAATTTATGATCCGGTGCAAGCAAAGTGTATTCCCGGGTTGTTATGTCCCAGTGAGATTGAAATTGTATTTTTGGTGACGTTTGAATGATTTAGTGATCGGGAAAGTAACCAGATAATATTTTGGAATGATTACACTAAGCAGATATAAATCAAAATAACACAGATAAGCAATATCAACAATAACTGAAAATCAGATAAACCTAAAACGTATTAAATTAAAACAAACGTAAACGCGTCCTAGGATAAGGACAAATTAATCAGAAATAAACTAGAGGGGGGTGAAAATGAATTTTTACAAACTTATTATTAAAAGAAAAATTAATTAAAAAGAAAATTATTTTTTTTTGATTATTTAATTATTTAATATTAATTATTAATTAAAAACTATTTAATTACTAATTTAAATTAATTTAAATTACTAATAATACTAAAATTACTAAGATAATTATGAAATTTTTTATAAAACTAATTAATCATTACAGGAATCCTAACAAATTATAAAAAGTTGATAAAAATTATAATTAAACTATTTTACTAATTATTTACTTAATAATTAAATAAAAGCTAATTAAATTAAATTAATTAATAAAAATAGAAAATGAACAGATATAATTATGAAATTATTTTCTAAAAATATTTTATGACATATAAATCCTAGAAAAAAATATAAAAAGGTAATATTTTTTAATAAAAATTAATAAAACTATTTAATATATTAATATTAATTAATAATTATCTAAACTAATATTAATTATAGAAAATACTAAATGAAAAGAAACAAATCTGAGAAAATTACTAGAAATTCTACAAGTGAACAGGAACTCAACAAAAATATAAAATTAGAAATTGCTCTGGGAAAAAGCAGAAAAATAAGCCAAATGGCTTAAATAGAAGCTATCACTTTTTTAAAAGTGATGATTTTGTGATTTTCTTTTACAAAGCTTTTTAAATACTGAAATTGAGAAACTTTAATAAAGACAACTAGTGTGGAACTCAAAAATAAGCTGTGTGTGGGCTTATAAGCTCAACAGTTGAGTATATGGCTTGAAAATGATATTTTGAGCTTAAATAAGCTTGAAATAAGCCACACAGTGAACACAAAGGGTAGATTAAGCTACAAACAAGTGATGTGTACTAGGAAAAAGCTAAAACAACTAGGAAAGATCACTGAATAAGCCACAAAGATGTAATAAGCAAATCCAAATCCTACAGAAACAAGCAGGCCTGCAGGTTTTTATAAGCCAAGATTCAGCTTATCAAATAAGCTTGGAAGGCAAAAAGGAACCTGGAACTAGCAAGACAGGCTTATGGGCTTTCCAAAAAGCCCAAGCTCACACTGTGGGACTCACAGATGAGCTTATGAGAAGCTTGTGAAATTGGCTCAAATACACTGAATGGGTCAGTGTATAGAGCAAATGGGACAAGTTGCAAGCTACTCTATAGCTTATCAAATAAGCTTGGAGATGGAAAATAAGCACTGACACAACTAGTAAGCTATGTTGGCTTCTCAAAAAGCCAAAAAGCTTAGGCTTAAGCTCACTGATGAGCTTGATATGAGCTTATAAAAAAGGACTGAACTACACTGATTGCTCAGTGTAGTGAATGATTTTGAGAAAACATGAGAAGCACAATAAGCAATCATAATAAGCAGAAATTGGAAAAACAGGCATACACATAAAAAGTTGGCCAAAAGGGCTTCCTAAAACAACAATTATCTAAAGCTATGGTACAGTAATGGACAAGCTAGCAACTAAGGAAAAGGGGCTTGTGAGCCTGGAGCAGGGGAGACAAAAGGCCAACTGGTCAACTTTGGATAAGCATTTTAATGAGCAAACCAGCTTCAAAATCCAATTTTTCTCTTGATTCACATACACAAGCAACCAAATAACCTAAATCAACAATAATTATCCATTTTAAATCTCTAATGAATCCTACATATCATTTAGCAAATTGTCCCATTTTCACAGATTTAGAAATTTGACTTTTTGAGGAAAACACAAATGTTGACTTTTATGAGATTTGATTGCTTTTGATTGACTGAGAAAGGTATATTAAGCTATAATGAAACTATACTAAGCTAGATTAAGTACTTACACAACTATAATGATGATCATGAAACTGAAAAATTCAACAGTGAACAAAGGTGAGTAAGTGAACAAGGATTTTGACTTTTTTGCAAATAGACTATGGTTCTTAGGCTTGAACTGAGTTAATGTGATCTAAAACAACTTGTGTGGACCAAAAGTAACAACAATAACAGACTTTAACTCATTACATCAGATTAAACCAAACACTCCCTTAAAAAGGGTGATTTGAGATTTTCAAAGAGTTGAACTAATTTAGGACCTAACACTGATTCATGAGGACATAACATGAGGTACTAAGCTAAAATGAACACTTAAACACCAAATATAACAACAAAAGGCCAATAATCATGAACAAGCTAGTTATTACAGTGAAATTGAAAACGATAGCAACAATGCAAACTAATGAACAAGCTGGTAATGTAAAGCAAGATTTCAAACAACATACACCTAAGAATCACAAATCAACAGATATAAGCACAAATTAAGGAGTTCTACCGTATTTTGCTAAAAATGAGAAAATGGGCTTACAAAGGATTTCAAGGTGAGAACTGTGAACCAAGGATCAAAACACTATTCTAAGCTTCCCATGAAGCACTAATACCACTGCAATCCAAATTCCATCATTCTTCTTTGCTACTTCTCCTTCAACACTGATTTTTTTTTCTTTTTTTACACTATTTTCTTTGATTTTTTTTTGGTATTTTTGCTATTATGAATGGAAACTGATTTAAATGATTTAAAAACTTAATTAAGCTTATAAGTAAGCTAAATTGAGTTTAAATGAACACCAAACAACTACTTTTAACAGGATAAGTGAAATTAAGATTTTTAAGTAGAAAAAATTGCATAAACTGAGAATGGAATGTAAACTTGAAATTGATGCTTGAAAATATGGTTCTTATACACTGAAATTATTAAGATTATAACTTGAAAGCTAAAGTGAACACTGGAATGGTAAAATTACACTACTACGTTATCTAAAAACTACACTAATCTACTACTGGTCCATTCTCTTTCTTCTTCTTGATATAGTTGATGTTTAGGGTTCCCAAGCGGTTTCTGAGCAAATCCCATCATGAATTTTAGCCATTGGATCTCTGCAACTAATCCTAGCCATTAAATGGTATTTTGGCGGGAAAAGGTTCTAGTTGTAATTTGACAGTTTACTTGTAGCAGGGTGGAATAAATTAATGCTTGGGTGAGGTGTAGGGGATAGGTAGGGGTGGTGGAGGTGATAAGTGGGCGGTGGAGGCCAAGCGGGGTGGCAAAACCACCCTGGTTTTGTGGTTTCAGTGTGGGAGGGAAGGAGTGGTCAAACGTGGGTTTGACCCCGTTTATTAACAAAAGGGTGGTTTGGGTTGTAGTTGGGCTTAGGGTGATGGGCCAAGGGAAAATAATAAAATGGGTGGGCTGGTTATTTAAGGATTGTGTTTGTTTTATTTTGGGCTTGTGTTTGTTTTGGGTTATAATAAAAAGGGTCCGGTTGGTTTTGTTAATAGAATAGCACAAGGACCAAAAGTGTAAAAGCTGAAAAGTTGAGGGGTGTGATTTGCAACTTTCCCAAAGTTATCCAAGGGACTAAACTTGCTAAGATGAATAACCCAATGACCATAAATGATAATTTCCATTTTTACACCTCCAGGGACTAAATATGCCAATCTTGCAAAGTTCAGGGACTAAACTTGTAATTTCTTCAGACTTTTCACCCAGGGACCAATTGTGACAACTTGTGATTTTCCAAGGACCTTTGTTGACTTTTCTTCCAAAACAAATGCTCAGGGACTGATTTTGTCATGTTTTGAAAGTTGAGGGACTGAATCTGCCAATTATGCAAACTTTGTTCGTTTTTCATATGTTTTTAATCATTTTGAACCTGAAACATATAAAACACAATCCAGGGATATTTTCTGTATTTTGAGGCATTTCTGAGTGTTTTTAAATGTTTTTGCAGTTCAGATGGGACAAAAATGATGAGTATTTACACGCTCATCACATCCAATCACAAGCATACGCTTTTCCTACAAATACATTAGCTTTGGATAGAATTACTTTGTCCGATTCTATCACAGCCTTAACCCCACTTTTACAAAGTTTAAAACCAGAAACAAGATTCTTCGTAATGTTTGGAACATGAAGAACATTCATAAGAATCAACTTCTTTCCAGATGTGAATTGGATCTCCACGTTTCCTGAACCAACAACCTTTGAAGCATGACTGTCGCCCATCATAACTTCATTTCCATCTTCATTTTCCTTATAAGTTTTGAGCAAGTCTTTGTTGTTGCAAACATGTGTAGTTGCACCAGAATCATACCACCAATCATCAGTTGTTATCACACTAGCCATATGCAGTTCCTGAATCATTCCAATGTTCATTTCAGAAACCATAGCAGCGATTTCTGTGGTATCAACTTGTTTCACCGCATTTGAAGATTCATTCTTGTTTGTGTTCTGATTTTTCTTCTTGGGATTCTTGGAGTAGCGCTTGATATGCCCTTTGTCACCACACTTGTAATACACAACTTCAGACAATGGTTTCTTGTCTTTCTTGTTGTCTTTGGAAGAGTTCCATGTACCCTTCCTCTTCTTGTCATTTCCTTTGTTGTTCTTTTTTCCTGAATCAACATAATTAACCTTAGAACTTGATGCACCATTCAGATTCTTTTCACGAATACGAGTTTCCTCTTCAATTCGTAAATGTTTCTGAATCTGATCTAGAGTAAAATCCTCTGAAGTGTGCATCAATTTCTTCCTGTAATTATGCCAAGAAGATGGTAACTTGGTAATAATGGCCCCAACCAGTAACTTTTCTAGGATTTCAATATTTAGATTTTTAAATTTAGATACCAGAATTAAAAATTCATGAACTTGATCTAAGATAGAAACATCATCTTCCATAGTAAATTCAAAGAATTTAAAAGTGATGAACTTATCTGCCCCTTCCTTTTCAGCGTTGTATTTTTCTTCAAGAGAATTCCAGATTTCCCTTGCAGAAATCATTGGTGTGTAGAGATCATACAAACGGTCAGTGAGGGTACTCAGAATGTATCCTCTGCATAGGGTATCATCTTGATCACGCTTCCTTTGTTCCTCTTCAGTCATAGGGAGAATTGGTGGCCCTTCCAGAACATAGTAAACCTTGAATG